>JAWPHD010004465.1:0-187339 GCA_037043455.1 Cyrtodaria siliqua | reverse complement strand
ATTCCGTGATCGGAACAGGTTCCATCGAAGTTGCGGGAGCGTAGTTGGTCCTGTTGAGCAGTACACGCGGCATACAAAATACTCTAAGGCTTTTAACTGAGCTGGTAATTCACCGTCGAGCAACTCGGCCGGGACAGGTCCGTCGCCTAGCTTGTCGAAGCTTTCAATCGCTGGGTCTTCATCATCTAACTTCAGGTAGGTATCGATCCATTTCTTTTTTGATATCCCGACGAATTTGCCTCCCCAATCTGCACCAGTGAAGTTGTGCAGTCCAATTAGACCCCGACACTTTCGATGGCCGATGACACGCACTCTGTCGACAACATCTATCGATCTGTGCTTTGTACCTTTTCCGGTAAGGAATTTCAACCGAGTGTTTTGCCCAATACGGCCACGAGCGACAAGGTCAATGACCATTGTAAGTACGTCTGTGTCCGGTGACCAAACGTGGATTTCTCTCTCATCATCTTCAGAAAAAGCTACTAATACCTGGTATGGAATAAGAGTATCAGCTTCTTCATGATTGTGCTCCATGTCGATACCGGGTCCTTTAATACGGTTGCCATACACTACAACAAGATTCTTGGGGTTGTTTTCAAACTGGGTTAGAAGTGCTTGTGCTAGGTATTCAGTCAACTTGTCTTTTGTAGACGTCGATGATTCTTTCAACGACATGGTGAGTTTCATTTCAGGATGTATCTCGTAGTTAGTTGATGTGACTGAACGCTTTTGGCGAGTCTTTGATTTGAGTGTCTGTTCTATATACCTGTCAAAGACCACCCGTCCCTCAACATATCCAGTAAGCATACCCTCAACTTTCTCAACAAATGCATCCTGAAGATCAGATAACTTTCGCATGCTCGGATACTTTTTCATACCTTGCAGAACAGCCATAGCGTCAATAATCATAACTCGAGGCATATCATGGGATGGTGCGCTAATAGTAGATGCCGGAGGAGGCACTGAAGATTTAGCATTTTCGACAGCGTGTATGATACTGGCTTTGTCCGTGGGGATGTAGAGTGACCCATCGACTGCACATATTGAACGGGGCACGACGGCCATCTCATAGTCACCGATTGCCTCTTCCAACTTCGGAACAAGCTCTGGTCGGCTTCCCTGTATAATCAAAAACCTCCCAAACAACTGACGTTCCTCCCGTAATTTGACCACTTTGTCACCAACACGAATCTTAGATTTGTCCATGCAGTTTGAAAACGTTTTTAACTTAAGTTTCTTCATCGGATCCCACACTGATGATGGTGAAGCAGGCAGTAGTCGATCAGTAACGAATTCCTGGTATCGGGCTTGGCCCGTTACAGCAAAGCTTAATATGTCCTCTTTTGCATCGTTCGGAACAAGTGCTGATGACACCAAGCTCTTGAGAGGAGTCTGCATGGTAAATGGATTGCCCTTGCAATGCAGTTTGATTGAGTGTCCAAGTTTCTGCGCGTTTGTGCTTGTTCTAGTAGCGACTTCACCAACCAGCTGATAGTGTTCTGTGCATGTGGATGAGTCTTTGGCTTTTGGAAATTCCTCCAGATACTCTTGTACCAGTCACGCTAGATGTGGTGTAGTTGTCGCTAGTCGATCCAACGCTGACTCATCCTGGCTTAAGCCCACCATCCCGCCGTGGCGTTTAAGCATTTTGATTTCTTGTTCGAGCGCCTGGTCTGTAAACAGGCATGTGAACGGAACTTCTGACTTAGTGACAACGAAGTTCCCCGACTTGAGAGTATGCCAGGTCACAGGATCATCATGTTCCAGAGCCTTCATCTGTGCTAGATGAACCGGCATTAATCGGGCGTAGTTGAGAAGATCGTGAGCAAAGAAGTACCTTATGACATTTTCCAAGGCGTAGAGGTATCCTTTCCAGTCTTGCTGGCGACATGCACTGACCAAATGTAAGATACTGTCGACCTGCTCAATATATTGCATGAAGAACTTACACAAATCGCCCTTTTCATTCGCCTCTCTTGGTAACACATTCTCAGAGTACCAGGACTTTATGTTGTCATAGGTATCAATCATCTCTGCCCGGCGTTCGTTTAGACAGTGCTTGAAACGTTTGCATTCCTCAGGTATGTCATCATGTGGCGTATTGGGTATCAGATCATCAAATCTCAACATCTGTATGGCCAACGATGCTGTCAAATGATATTCTATACCTCGCTTGTAGGCCTTTCCCGCATATATCCCACGAAGTGCCGCCGATGTATACGTGCCGCATTCTATGCTACATGTATCAATGCCACTCCCTTCGATTGTTTTGCCCAATGCATGAAGGGCAGCGAAAGCTATATGCAACACACCTGCTCGAAGGACCCAGTTGGTATTGCCCACTGTTTGTTGTATGCGCAGGGCTCTGTTATAAAGATCTAAATCGAGCGTTATTAGTGTCTTGCTTTCGGGCCCAACAACGACGGCTGATATTCCTTGTGTCAGCATGAGTACAGTGTATAATGTTCCATAATCAGTTGGAGATGTCCGGAACAGTGGCGCAACAACCTCCGTATTTGTTTTGTCAACTTTCTGACCAGAAAATGTTAACAAGAGGGATTTGGTCGCAGCCCAGGTCGGCATCACATCATGCTTCACGCGTTTCTTAAGATCAGTTGGCGATTGTTCTGTTAGAGATATAACGCCAACGTTCGGCACATGCGTGGCCAGTTGCTCATCATTTTCCTGACCCGGTTGAAGCTCACCAGCTTGTGGGAGACCATCAGCGGATTGCTCTGCGGATTCCATGACGTGTGGTTGATCAAATCCAATATCGATGTAATTCTGCTCCGGTATTTCCATGTCCTGGATACTGTGTAGTGGTTCCATCCGTTCTGGATCTGGGTCTGGATGACCATGAGGGTCGTCCTGCTCTAGATCATTATCTTGAAGATCATGGTTCTGTTGTTGCTCTGAATCAGCGTCATCTTGACCATGCTGCTCAGCAGCATTGCTGCCGCTCGTAAAATATGACGCAAGAGCCCAACTACGAGAAAAGAGTACACTACTTAGCGAAGACCTAACATCGAAGTTGTACTCTTTGAAGCGCACAGGTTTAGGTTTGATGATAGGCTCGGGCAGGTAGTTCACCTGAAATTTCAGGGGCGTGGAAGATTGCTCTTTTGGGATAACTAATGGTCGATTAACTGGCTCACCGTCGACGTCCCTTTGGTTGATCACGATAACAGTGCCATGAAATGTATTCTGACCTGTTGGGGTGTCCTCTAACAAATCAATATTGTCCACGGCGAACCATACAGGGAGTCCCTTCTTTACAAAGTCAGGTAAGCAAAAACCGCCAGTTTGTTCAATACGTTGTAGAACCCCTTGTTCAACTCTTTTTTCAAGATCAAGAATCTTCATGTAATCACTTCCGATAAAAACTTGAGACAAAGTGTGAACAATGTTCTTGTCTCGAATTCTGGAATGAATTGCGAGGGGCAATCCTACTGAAAGGGGCGTCTGAACATTCTGTCGGAAGGTGTCATCTTTCTTTGGCTTGTGAAGTACTTGACGGTTACTTTTAACGTTTTGGACAATAAATTGGGAAGCCACATCGATTAATTTGTCTGCCTCCTGATTTCTAACTCCAGAAATCCTCATAAAATGAGGCCCAAAGAGAAGATTGGTAAGGAAAAACTGCAGAAAGGGTGGGTTTTCGAAACTATCAAAACGACCATCAAATGACCATGACCGGTGCTTAATTATCTCTTGTCTAAGTATAGTAGACGCACGATTAATAGAGTGCATAGTAGAGTTTTCACCACCTGTAAGCATCTCAGAGCTATATTCAAATGCCTTACTGACTGTGTCGGACAGAACAATATTTTCAGGTTCATTACGGCGCACTGACTTAACAAATTGCACATTTGGTAAACGATCTGTTATCAAGATCTTTAAGTATTTTCTGTAGTCTTCTGTCTCTGAAACTGGCACTTGATAACGCTTCAATATTGATACATATGAATTGTTTACCTCAGCAATATTCAGTAAAACATCGCCTTCACATAGAGTATTCTGAACACATTGTAAAAGCTCTTCATCGCACATTGACCTAACTTGTTTAATATCACTCGAGGCTGAAACTGAAAATGATCGTTTAGCTGCACGTATACAATTATCGTGGTAAAATTTTTCTAACGCAGAGGCATCACCGGCATTTACGAGATCAGACAAGCATACTCTGATATGATCATTGTCCGTTCTGTTCTTAATGTTCAATAACGTTTCCCCCATAGCGTCAGAAGATACAAGATGTAGATTTTCAGTACAACCCTGACAAAACGTACATGCCGAAAACAAGCACTTCGCAGCCTTAGGTTCATGTTTTAATCTCTTAGGTCGGGACGAACCAGGACCACGTGATGGTCTCCCTACTGCACCACGTGGAGAACATGCTTCAAATTCAGTAACAGTTCGTTTGTTAGACGTTCTAAGTTTCTCAATGTTAGTTTTATTGACGATCGGTTTTCGACACACGCTGTGATACAATACGCGTTCAAGTTCATCATCATTTAAATTACTCATCCTGTCAACCAATCCTTGCATATCAACCTGACCCAACTGAAGCCTCTCTTTGCTGCACGTAAACAGATCTGCGACCATTGCCGGATTGTTAACAAGAGTCCTGCCTTCTGTTGCGCCACAATTGCAGACAATACACACACTTGGCCTATCAGTCATCGTCGTCGGTGGGGCGTCTTCGATCTGAAACATACATGATACAGATATAATTAGATTATGCTCTGTAATTCTTAAAATTGAAATAGCTAAAACTATATTCTATGTCGCTAACAATGCATTGAAGTTGTTTAGTCGCATTTATCAGAGTCTAAAAAGAACCAGTGAGATACGAATACATCAAGAACAGAAAAGCAAACCCCCGTATTCCTTAAGATTTTAAACAATTTAAATTTGCAATTCCCCGGTATAAGTCAATGTATATGTTTAATGCAGACTCACCTTCTCAAATATTAGACTGATATCAGGTTGGCCACACTTTCATTCTGGGCGACACTGAAAAATAAAGATAACATTCAAGATAAACGTAATCTCATGTTTGGAATATTACACAATTAAACAAATTATGCATAAAGATAGTTTTTGCTTAAAACATTAATATAAAACGATAATAGTTCATAAATATCAAATACAATGGCAAAATAAGTTAAAAATGTAAATACGCATAATTCGCAAAATGAACTGAAATATTGCGCGACTGGCCTTCCATAGTTGAAAAAAAAATCGAGCATGACCCTTCATAATCTTGCATTTTTTAAAATGTGTTTTCAAATAAACGACTTCAAATGCATTTAGTATGTAATTGTTTCGCCTTTTATACAAAATAAACAAAGAAGAAAGGTTAAACAATGTCTTGATAGCGTGTAAATCTCGTTGGCAAATCATGTCAAATAACTTGTCCTGGTGCAAAATAGTTAGTCTAATACATGTTTCTCCATGTATAAATGTACTAAATCCTCCATTTCAAACTTAATTACTGCAATAATATTTCAAAACAAAACTCACCTTCACAAAAATCCTAAATTGTATTCCTTGTTTACATTTGGTTTCAAAAAAACACGCGCCAAACGAACTTTGTTTCGTGACGTCATTGGGAAATTCTTGACTATGGCACGCCGTTTTTGCGATAATCCCTTTTTGATCTGACAATGGGCACAGAAACGTACACGGGCTTCTTGTTGACATGTATCAAAATACACTGTACTTTTAATAAGGTTGATAATTATACAACCTTATTCTCGAAAGCATGGACAAATTGATTTGAACGTTTCATGGCAATGATGATTCTTTATTTTGCTAGTTAACCAGTATGCATTATGAAAGGAGCCTTAAATGAAACCCCTAAATAGAACCCATAACAATAGGACAAGTAATAAAGTTATACAATAACGCCTCATATCTTTTATAACATACCTAATATATGTGCAATAAAAGTTAGGTAATAGATGCAGCATGCCGGTCATAAAATATCAAAATATCACACAGATTTTTTTAATATGAGCCAAAAACTGGAGCCCAAATGGTGGTTATGATGATGATACAACTTGAACTCATTTATGTCGCAACCATTGAATTCCATTATAGGCCAAACGAAAAGTTAAACATAATATTATATGCTAAATATACCGAGGACCGCCTGTTCACGTTTTTTTTAGTGAGAGCCCAAAATGGCGCCCAAAAACTGGGTTCCCGGGGCGTGAAAATTGTTACCCCTACATTTTCATATTGCTACACCTAAATGCAAGCCAAAAATACCAAGAACCCAATTTCGGCACGAAAATCGAGCGGGAGCCAGATCGGCGACATAGCCAACCTGACTATATAAAGCATTATTGCCATTAAGTATATATATGTTTCATAGGCCCTACAGTTGCTGTCATTTTTTTCATATCAATAAGTAAATTTAATATTTATAAATATTCCATATATGGTCATTTAGAACTGTGATGTCATAGCTCTAAAAATGGCGGCTTCCATATACGTTTTAACAGAACATTTAAATGATCGTATCTTCTTTGTTTATCATCCGATATTGATAATTCTTTCATTCGTATTTAATTTTTTCAGAACTTTCAATAATAAAGATGGTTTAGCTGTGTCGCTACATTCCCTTTAAGTGCAAGTTACACAATTACATTGCCATTGATGAATAAAGAATACGGTATATTTAACATTTATGTTGTAGGTAGTATTAACTAACTAGAGCAAGTCGATGGCACGCCATCACATGTATTCCCCACACGTTTTAATTAGTGGCATGTAGTGGCATGTAAGCCAGTGACAACATAGTGAAAGTTTAAAGTCTGCATTGCAGAGAAGAATGAGAAAACAAACAGCGGATATATACTTACTTCTATATTCTGACCCATCCCCACCACAGAAGATGACCCTCGGGCAATTTTTTATTTGATATGCAACATAATCCTTTTTGAAAAAAAAAGAGTTTTGAACCTGCCTACCTCGCCAAGTCCAACCACCAGGGCATGACCCAGGATTCACGCAAAAAAAACGTTATATTTACCATTTAGCCAACGATAATACAAAGACAATAACATACTCCAGTCCTGCAGTTAAAGGGACACACGGTAATCTTGATTCTTTAAAAACTCGCGGCATTCTGTTAGTTTTCCTACATAACTTGCATTTGTTCAATTATTAATATTAATTATAAAAAATGTATAAACCAAATTACTGTTAAGAATAATGCAACAATAATATATTGGTACTGTGGTAGAATAAGAAGAATATTTAATTATATTCAAACAGTTTAAAGTCGAAATGATACTGGATTATAGGCGCTAATTTAAATGCTTGATAACAACAAAGATTGCCATGTGTCCCTTTAAGCATGTAGGAGTAATTGTACTTTTAATGTAAAACAACGCCCACTCACATCACACACACCCACCCCAACCATGTCCCCTGGAGAAGTAAGAAAATGTTAATAAACACTTGCACAACACTACACAACACTACACATATATCATATATACCGAAGTTTCGAGTTCATACCTCAAACAATGTAGGAGGAGATAGGTGTAAAATACACTCGGACGGACAAACATGATTTGTTTTTTAAAAAGGCGGATTATTCAGTTGAGTGTTATCAAAGTTATGATTATTACCCTGCACAGCATTTTACTGATTTACCTACATAAGACAAATTGCAGGCATCTTTCTTTATATAGACAATGTATTGAAATACCTTCTGATGTACTAATTTAATAAAATACAACTATTTAATTCTAATTAAAAAGTACAACACAAATTCGTACAATAATGATCTGTAAAAACATACAACTCTCAGTTCTAAATGAATTGCAAAATAGGAAGCCAAATAATATCTCAGAAAAACATCTGACCACTGACTTGTACTGGTAACCTGATCCTGCCAATTTATTATACTTGTGGTGAAGCTTGTCATTCCAATTTAATGGGAAATTATGACCTCCCAGATAAGAAAAAAGGAGAATTTTGGGAAACTTAGACATGTTTGTAGGACTGGATATGGGTGTAAAGTAAACTTGTTAATGTGTACACATTCTTTTGCAACTGAGTATAGTTTGAAGAAATCAGGCTACCACGATGAAAATGCCACCAACGACGATTTTGCTGAGATTGAATTTAGCAAGTATAATCATCACATACTCTAATATACAATCTACCGCACCAAGCACACACAATTTACATCAATGTTTATGTTTTATACAGTATCTCAATGTAACTACTCAAGACATACTATAGTTAAAATAAAAAGCGCTAATACACGTGACGAACATTTTTTTTTGTAAATAAATGCGGTTCAAGAAATATGAAAAAAACAATAAATAAAAAACAAACAAAAATTCAAATTGAAAAATATTACTACATACTTATTTGGGTCTATGATCATGTTTTCATGTATACAGTTCACTGAATAAAAAATTGACAGTTATTTATTTTTTGCTCAATATATACTTTACTAACGGACAGTGTTCATTGCAGGTATTAGAATATGGTGTCAACCATCTCAGCGATAATCATTGTTAATCCATTCACTGTGCCGACTTTCGCATTGACTTCAGTTTACTGATTCACTTGGTTAAACCTTCTAGGATATATATTTATTAACATGTTAGTAAAATGTGTACACTAAGTGTAAGCTTAATGTTAGCTTAAATGAGTCGGATACACTGATACTGTGTGGTGTAATATGACGCTATAAGACACATTTTTGGATATTATTAAGCGGGCTTTTAGAATGGTCCATTATGATTAATTCATATCAGTCACCGAGATAGTATTACTTCATTGTTTGCTTGACAGCGTTGCAGTATGATTCCTATCTGTGTTAATGTGTTGTTGTTTCCGGGCTAATTGTTCTCATGTTCAATTAACCATGTCATCTGCACGAGCTTAGATTACATGTAGCTACATGGTCACCATGGACCTGTATCTAAATCTTCATGTCGGCTTATTATAGGTATGTATAAGACAATAGCCTTTAGACGCAGTTTTAGACTGGTGTATGAGTGTACTTTAGTGACGTGAAATATCTAATACAAGTAATTGACTTTAATATATATATATTTTTTAAAACTACTAACTACTACGTTTACACTTTCACACTATACACATTAGAAACCAGAGTAAAATATGTAACTTCGAATAAATCGTCTTAAACAGTGTGCAACTTAGCTTATCTAAAAAGATTCTGCCCGACCGGGTCTCGCCGCCAGACCGGGACACACAAAGTAAAACCTTCAGTCTATCTAGCTCTGAACTCAATCTAATCTGAACTGAACTGCTGAATGCTGGCTCACGCCACATTTATATATCATCATTAAGACGTACAGTACTGACGGCAACGCGGACTTAAGTATATTGCACATGATTACTAAAACTGGTTCAAAGCTGTCCAAACTAGCGTAAGAGTACAAATCTCAGCATTTTGCAGTAAACAAGATAATTAACCTACTTTCCAGACTACTAGATACAAGGTGTTTATATAAGCCTCCCAGATTTCAGAAACAAGGTGACCTTCTCAATCTGCTTCTTAGTGGGTTGGCCCATCGTATCATGGCAGTACCAGTCGCGACTTGCCTCGAGTTACTAGTCTCATTTTGTTATTAAACATATGGTTAATTAGATGACTAACTTTCATGTGCGTCAGTCATGAAATTTCAGAGGAAAAGGTCAACCCCAGGTATATGAACAAACAACGTAATTAAACTACTTCTCAGACAATGATATGCCTGTTTTCAAACTTCCATTGTTCAAAGAACATGGTAACCCCTATGTCTCAGACAATGATATGCCTGTATACAACCTTCCATTGTTCAAAGAACAAGGTAACCCCTATGCCCAATTTGTATTAGTGCAGTGTCCGACTTTTCCGTAGGTGCATTTCATTAGCCAACACTTATGATTAATTGTTGAGCCCTGGATAGTTTGAATGGCCATACATGACCCACACATGTAATTGATCCGTATATAGGTAAGCTATATTACATTAGCCTAGTTTATGAAATCTCTCGAAAAATGATATTATAGACAATAATTTGAGCTTTCAAACTGACGTGATCTAAGACGTTCATAATGGTATGCGTTTATAGTTTGAAGGCTGTAATCAGGCTACCACGCACGATGAAAATGCCATCGACGACGATTTTGCTGTGATTGATTTTAGCAAACACAATCATCACATACTCTAATATACAATCTACCGCGCCAAGCACACACTTTACATCAATGTGTTATAGTATATATATAGTATCTCAATGTAACTATTATTTTGGATGATCAATTGTTTCGTTTTGCTTTTTGTCGACATCTATATCGTAGCGTATCATTATTGTTAAAAAACAACGAATTTGAAACATCTGACATAGAAACTGTATGATTAATGTATAGAATGTGAACAAAACACTTCATACTGACAATGTAATTCTTACACATGCCATTCATTTATAGTTTGATCATGAACAACATCAATAGCAAATGGTCATATAGGAAACTGATAATTTGGGGACATGTCTAACAGTGTAGCTTGCCACAGACATAGTTGGTTTTACGCGAAAATCAATGACTGTTTGGGACACACATAAATATCAGAAACAAATTTATGTCGCCCCTGATGGTACAACATGTAATTAACTTTGTCATGCATACTATGTGTAATAAAAGTATTTGTTTTCACTATTTAACGAACCTCAAAATTCAACAGAATGCCCGGTGAGAGAATGTACTGCACACACGCAATGTAAGTTGATGGTCATAGACCACTATTGCATTTTCCATAGACTTATTGTTTAATGTTTTCCCATCTGACATGCAAACAAAAACCCCAGGCTTGCTGTTGCTTACCCTGTTACACAGATGACGCTTAGATGCATGTAAACAGGAACTTCGTGTTAGGGGTTGACCTATTTTTAGTGCCACTTCTAGATGTCCGAAGGACATGGCCCTACAATTTGAGGGAATCCCCAAATAAATTTATTTAAATCACCCTCTTTCCTTTTTATTCTGCTATATCATAGAGCTAAATCATACAAATGAAAGAAATGTTAAATAATAATCAGAAATAAATAACAAATTCAAGTTAACCTAATTGAATTTCCCACCTAGTCTATCATCCAATCAAAATAAGGCTTATGTATGCATTAGGCATTGGGGTTTCCATATACTTTTTCCGCCAATCAGACCGGTTTTTGCAATAGAGTACTGTCACCTGATGACTAGGCGAAATAGACAACAATTGTTATTCAATTGAATACTCTCAAAAAGCAAATTAAGAACATTTTATCTACGGCAGTCATTACAACATACACATTCCATTGCTTGTATGTATTATATTTCATTTTGTGAAGCATTTACCTTGAAACAATGACTGCTAAACATTGATATACGCATGATTAAATGACATTATTATCGAACCGTACACGAACATGCTGTTATGCCAGTTTCACACATACACAGTAATTTCCAGTTTCCACAAGTTACGCATGCTTTCTAAACAAACATAATTATCGGCATAATGTCTTATTGCCGTTAATGATTACGTTAAACAATAATGTGCTAAAGTTTATGAAACTCTGGGATTATTCCATTTTGTTCAATTCACAGTGCATGATACATTTTGATAACATTTGCAATAAGCGTCCAGTTTTGTCGTACTCTTAAGGGTTTGTTCTCGTGTTAGTCTGGTTTCTGCCAAGTCAATGATTACTTAAATTGTCCATGCTTTCGTTATTTTTTATATTCATATATACATGATCATCTATATGTTATGCTTATGTGGCATATAAAGAAATCGTATTTGGTTAGGAAATGTAGCCTGGCGGGGATTTCTTAATTACACGGTCCCGTTTTATTGGGTTGACATTAGGGTAATACGGAGGTTTCGTGCGCCATAGAATCTGGTTTAAGTGGCCTTTGTCCTACTGACCGTCCCAATGTGGTACGCCTTTTGGCAACCCTTTGCAGCACTTCCTGTTTACCTTATTTTATTAAAATGTCTATTAATAGATAAAGTCTGGTCTCAGCGAGTTGGATTATTTAAACACCGAAATAGGCGTTATTAAACACCGAGATGGACTACGTAGCATGGTGTACATAGTAACACTGTGACGTCATAGTGACCGTACTCTAAATCTGGTAGTTGTAGTACGGTATAACTATGCCCCTTCAGTTACCCTAAATTAAACGATTTAATGTTCTGCATTCATCAAAGGTAATGTCACCGACCATGCTACAATAATAATAAATGTATAAGTATACTAAATGTAAAGTTTGACACCTTATACAGGAGTTATAATAAAATACAAAATGCTTGAAAATGGATTTAAAAAAACAACATTAAATGTTGTTCGGTAAATATACCCACTCAAGTTTCTTTAAAAGTACCCAGTGTAACTTTGGCAATGGCTTAGTGGTAGAGAGTTCGCCTCACGTGCGGGTGGTCTTGGGTTCAACACCCGTCCAAGTAACACTAAATACTTGATGAAAATGATACTTAGTCTAGTAGTTCCCGTCCTTGACTTTTAGTACAGTGAAGGGTAGTGATAGGTCTGGTCCGTTTAATACGACTGGTAGGGTATTATTCCTCATGTATAGAGCCATTTATTATCATATGTGTTAATCCGTTGCTTATACACTTCAAATGAATCAAAGACTGTAAACGTGTTCGAATCGAGAGTCGAACCTCTTTGCAAACAGGTTGCCCCTGTCCGATCTGTTTATATTTATTTTAATTAATTTAACACAAATTTTCGTTGATGTTGCTATTCCATCCTCCGGAAAAGTGCAACATTACACCCGCCATCCAATCAGTAAGATTGCTAAATCGTAACCTTGTTTAATTTGAGAAGGCATTTGCGATATTATTTTGATGATTTAGCTAACCAAAATTCAGGACACTCCCTCCATGCGTTAGAAAAGTGATAAAAATAAGTATAAATGTCGAACAGGAAATGCAGCTTTCACAAACACGGTAAACCCAAAAAATACGAATGGCAATGTAAATAAGGAATAAAGGTATATGATAGAGTGCATAGTATAATAAGCATCCATCATCAGTATCCAGTAGATACAAAATAATGGGTCAGTATTTCACCCAGGCATGGCTTAGTATGGAAAACTTCTGGATTACCTTGTGTTGAGCAATGAATATTTGTGTAGAAGTTCTAAATAACATTTGCAATAATTGTGGTCAAGTTACACTTATAGCAGTACTTATGACCTGTCAACGCGATATTTAAAAGTACCAGATCCTCAACAGACAACATTTCATCACAAATGAGAAAAATGGTCCTATAGAAATTGCAGTACCCAAACGCAATGGAGCCGTAGATCCCTACTGTACCACAAACAAAGAGCACATCAACTATACAATGAAAAAGACAATACACAACAGAAAGAGTGGTGAAGACAGGGTTACCGACTTTGAACGGTCAATAGGCAACAATGCCTACTGGTACCTTACATCGCTATTAACCTGTTTTATTGCTCGTAGTCAACATACCTTCACCAGAGAGAAAAGTACTTGATTGGCATGGGTCAATATTTAAGCATGATTTACTAACAATAACTTAGACAATTACAGTTCGTGGACTTGCCAAGAAAATATGAAACACGAATAATTGTATTAGATAGCACTTTCTTCAGATACTTGTATGCAGCAACTGCATTTAATTGTTCATAATGATACTTTTTTTCTTTTTGTTCTTCACATAATATAGCCATGTATTACTTGTTTTGTCTTCATTTTCAGATATAATTATGATTGAATTTTCCAGTAATTTACATTTATCAAGCATTTGTATTAGTCCTTATTGTATTACCATGGTGATATAATTAAACATTACCATGGTGATAAAAAAGAGAGTAAACCTCTCAGTAAGACTGCCAACTCTTACAAATATACATGGCGTAGTATTTAACTTGACGTAAGTAGCAACAACCTGAACCTGATCACGTTGCCATTTAATCATTTATAGTGACTTTGTTAACATATCTTACTTATCACTATGAATTAATACAGGTATGACAACAAATATGCATGTACTTTGTGATATTATATAATATAAATATGTGTTTTTGTTTCAGAAAAAATAAAAAGAGAAACACTAGCCTTCTAGATTTTTGGTACTCAACCTTAACCTGACTTCTACGTTGACGTGCTTTACAAACTTCGTAAGATCCTTGGTCATTATCACTTTCATACAATATTTGTTAAACTCGTTAAAAGGTATTTCAAAAGAGGTTATGACCATATCATTTTGAAAGAAGTCATTGAGTAGTACCTTCTTTGTGGCATTCTAGGCTATTGTTCTTGGAGGATATTTCTTTATTTACACTCTCCCGTTTTATTGGGATGACAGTAGGGTTAGTGTGAGGTTTGGTGCGCCCTAGAACCTTGTTTATACCCCCAGCGGACTTTTTTGCCACTGATGGTTCCAAGGCGGTAGCCCTATTGTCAACCCTTTTTATCTATATTCAATGTCGCACGTTTGTTTTATTTTATCTATGTGATTCATTTAAACACAATCTTCAGACAATGGCTTCAGCTGTCAAACCGAAGGATTGAAGCCTTTCATGATTATTTAAAATACTTTCCATTACGTTTCAAGCAATGGTAAACAACCATACACTACCATGGAGATGCAGAGAAGAAGCACATAAAGAGAATACATGCCAGTAGTTGATTAGAATGCATCAAGATAACACGATCAGCTCATTCTCTAATATACCTCATCATGTCTGGTATGCCAACCCTTTTGTGTTTGTGATGTCGTTTGCTTTTATTATTACTTTTGCCTTCTTGTTTGTCTGTTTGCATGTTTGTTTCTGTGTTTTGTGGTTGACTGTCCTCCTTGAATGGTACTTTCCCTGTCCGATCTTTTTATATGTCTTAGATTACTATCAACGTTCCCATTGCTGTACCCATTAATTCACAATCAGTTTCTTATTTAAACATCGTCCCGTTAAGAACCCCGTTTAAAACGGCCGGTATTCACTGCCAAGCATTGTATCGAGTACTTTTTGATAATTATTTATCCATATATATCCATATATATGTTGCTTGTATATAATGCTTGATTTTAGTTGATCGAGTTCTGTAAATGTAACATCATTTCCTGTTCGACTTTCGTATCTATCTTTATAAGGCAAAGTCATGACTTCAAGCGTGCCAGACATACTATATTATTATATGTCATTTCGGACATATAACACATATAACACGTAGTAGGTCATATCCGTCTTTGTACTCGTACATTATTGAATATGAATGCCTTCCAGTCAAGAACCGACAATAATGCGATTTGTCTTATTGGGAAATTAAGGGGCATGTGTTGACATGGTTGACATTATGGACTGTCTAAGGAAATGTTATATTTACTCGGCAGTAATAAGATGTTTTGTTAATGTCCATATTAAACATATATTGACAACGACATATTGAAAGCTTCGATGAGTAGAATACCTTCAAATAGTATTCTTTCAAAGTTTCATTGTTGACAGAGTACGCATTTGGCTCAAACATGAGAACAATCTTAGGATGCACAATTTTGAAAACTCTTTACGTTACATGCAGTACTGAAATGACTCAATTTTTCAAAGAGGAAAGTCAACATTTATGAAATTCTTGTTACAAAGCGTACTATGATTAAAACGTCTACAACATCACAGTTGTGTCCTTTCTCTTACTAACCGAGAAACATTATTATATGGAATTAAGTGTTCCCGAGTTGCGTTTCTTTTTCGTTTCAATATCTGTATTAACCATAAGCAAATAATTATCTGATTTTTATTGAGTGAACAGTATAAACATGATCATAGACCAAAATAAGTATGTAGTAATAAATTCCTTAATTTGATTTTGTTTATTTATTGTTTGTAAACATTGCTAGGACCGCATTTATTTACAATTCTGTTGGTCACGACCCATTCATTAGCTCATTTGATTTTAACTGCAGTACTTTTTGCATCACATACCTGGCCCGCTCAGCTCAGTCTGGATAACGCCCTCTTTACCTACCAGTATACCTTTAGTATAGTCTTGCAGTTCAATCCCACGAAGTGGTACTTTTTTGTACCGCTATGGAGAACCGTCAAAACCTATAGTGATAGTTGTGTAATGCTTGTCAACGTAACTATTTTGTGATTTGATATAATGGGTACAGCACATGTTGATAGTAATCTAATTTGACATAACAGACATGATGAGGTAAATTAGAGAATGAGCTGATCGTGTTATCTAGATACACTCTAATGAAACACTGGCATTTATTCTCTCTATGTGCGTCTTCTCTTCATCTCCGTGGTATTGTATGGTTGTTTACCATTGCTTGAAACGTAATGGGAAATATTTTAAATAATCATGAACGGCTTCAATCCCTTCGGTTTGACAGCTGAAGCCATTGTCTGAAGATTGTGTTTAGATGAATCACATAAATAAAATAAAACAAATGTGCGACATAAAATATAGATATACAAATCGAACAGGAAAAGTAACATTCCAGAACGACAGGCAACCACATACACACGCAGAAACAAAGAATAACTTTAATGATGAATAAAAGACCAAAACAACATCACAAGCACAAAAAGAAAACTTAACCCAGAAAGGAGGAAAATATTGTGTGCCAAGTTGATCTAAACAAGTATGAATCGAGGAGTAATTGAAAATCACTTACCTTCATTCCATAATCATGTCCGAAATGCTCTAAACATTGCCGATATTTAAATTCAAAATTTAATATATTTTTTTCAGGGAGTATATTTTAAACCGTTGTATAACATCTACCATTTATCGACATTTCATATTATGGAAGTTTCGAACATAAAATAGACGGACATGTCCAAAATATCAATTCAACCATGACATAATCATGTGAACTTGTCCTATAAAACCTTTTATTGTATTATTGTAATAATTAGGAAAATTTGATTTAATGTTTTGCATCTATCTATCTTTAATAAAAAGAAGTTTCATACGTTAAAAATAAAAGCAACATCTCATTTGATTGATGTCTTTCTTTTTCCATACCTATAAATAGCTCTTGAATCAATCATTCATTCTGCATCAAACGATGGACGATCAAGAAACACAATTCAGTTGATCTCCAATTTATCATACCAAACTCGACAAATGAAATGATTGGATACTATAATACAGTGGTCAGACAAGTTTGACAGCACTCACTACTTACTAGGTCACCTTTATCTGCTAAACTGTTCAAAGTAGAAGACCGCCTGCAATATGGGAACCCTTTACATATGTATACATCAAAGGCGTTTCGTAACGTAGCTATTGTATATTTTAATAGGAATTATGTGGTATTGACTTAATTTCGGTATTGTTTATAAAAAGGTCCTATACAAAAAGAAACAAATATTACATATCGAGACAGGATAATTTTACCAGACAAACCAACATACACTTCTAAAGTCAAGCGCCCAAACATGTTTGGATTCTTCACGAGATCTCCTGCATATCCTCTGATTGACATCGGAATTATCTGTTTATGAGTATTAATCAAACAGGCCGCGGAGGTTATTGTTTTTACTATTATTATCAAACATTCAATAAACGATTCTTTAATAAATTACATTGAAATACAGCCTAATGCTGAATTAAATGGCTAGCGTATGGTATTAATTCATAATTTAAACTATGCTACTTATTGCCAAATTACGGTCATTTACTTAAATAACATAGACGCTAAATATGTACTACGATTTAAAACTGTAATATACGTCTGCTTATGTCATGGAATTACAAAAACAAGATACAAAACACAGCGTTGAATTACACGTTATAATTCCGTATGCAGATATTAATTGTGCATTTATGAAAATGTGAAAATGATTTTATAGAAACCACAGCACCCAAACGCAATGTCTTCGATGGTCCGCACTATACCATAAACTTAAAGCAAATTAAATGTTTAATGAAAACGATAGTACAACACAAAGCGTGCTGAATACAGGGTTACCGAACGGTCATACGATATACAGGCCGGTCTATAACACAATTCTATGTGTACTCAACCTCACTATCATCTTCTCGTTAGAGCCCAAACTGGTAAGACGGTGCAACTGATAGTAAATTCCAACACAAGGAAGAAACAATTTCACATCAACTTAAATTAGCAAACGATCACTTAAATGTTTTGGTATACAATAATACATAAACTATATGAGTAGGTTTAAAAATCGACCAGGAAATGTAGCTTTAGCAGAACACAGTCAACCAAAAAACGCGCATTAAAACAAACAAACAATACGATGTAAATAAAAAGGACGGCATGTAACATCACAAACACTCATGTGTTGACAATAGGGCTACCGCATTGGAACTATCAGTGACATAAAGGCCGCTGAGGGGTTTAAACAAAGTTCTAAAGTGACCAAACCTCGCTCGTACCATATTGTCATCCGAGTCAAACGGGACAGTGTTATTGTTCTGTACCAACACTGTTTGTTGTAAATCTTGACAATGGTTCTATCTGTTGTTAAATAAAGTTCAAAACGATGACAAATAATGGGTTTGGTGGCCTTGGGTTTCCCATTGAACCAGAAAGTTGTTCTCATGTTATTTATAGATTATTTAATAATGTGTTTATATTGACATTTCACTTTCGTTTGCATTTCCAACATTTCATTTTTCTACCGACCATGACTTTCAAAATATTGAAGCTTTATTTTAAAATAAAATTATTCGTTTAACTAGCTGAATATTGCATAATTTTCACTAAATATCTCAGGGTATCCAAGTTCATCTAGAAGTTGAACCTAAAATGTAGTTTTCCATAGATCATAGTCAACCAAAAGGGCCAACACGTAAGTGCCTGAACATTTTAGCTCGATACTTAAATACGTTTATTTTCTGATCCTCATCTAACAAATAACTAGAAAAAACATATTCGATTTCAAACATCCTGTAATTATAAACAGGTATAGACTATGTAGTATTTAATATTCTTTTAAAATAGTATTAGTGTATATAACCGCTGATACACTCTAATGATTTTAAGTTGTCATATTATAACTTGCATATACTCAAATGTGTATACGAATTTAAAATTATGCAGTTCATTTTTGTATGTAAAATTACTACTTAGTTTAATCCCATTGCAATTGCATAAACATCAAGCAGTAGTCAGTCGAAATGCCAAAACACAGTCTCAGATTATACATTATTATACTTAATTAATTACTGTAATATCATCATACCACCAACCTCAGACTTTTAAATAAAAACAAGCTTTAAAGTTTTTTTTATTTTTAACTATAACACGACGATGACCATGTATAATGAAATATGAAAAACACAAAGAAAAACACAAAGTAAGTACTCAATGGCTTGACAGAAGCCAGTGCAACAAGAGAATAAACCATAACGGGCACAGCAAAGCATTGGAAAAGGTTTCACTGTAAAAAGTGACATCTTCCTTTGTCATAATGTCAATGGAAATATTATTATTTACACTGTCCGGTTTTATTGAGTTGACAGTAGGATAAGTGTGAGGTTTGGTGCACCCTAGAACCCGGTTTAAATCCCCAGCGGCCTTTTTTGCCACTGACCGTTCCAAAGCGGTAGCCCTATTGTCAACCCTGTTGTGTTTGTGATGTCTTATTTGGCCTTTTATTCATCTTTAAATGTGTTGGTTGTTTCTGTGTGTGTTTGTGGTTGACTGTCGTCCTTTATTGCTACTTATCCTGTTGGATGTTTATATACTCGTATATTATATTACGGTAAACATAGATACGTATGGCTTTGTTTACTGGTACGGTAAGCAATGAGAACAAATGTTTGATGTTTTGTCAAAAAACTTGCGTTGAGAAAGTGTAATTCGGCTAAAAAAAAATATCATGAAACTCTGTCAGTGTACTAACGATAACCGACCAGTGTATAACCATATACATCATACTTATACATCCAACTAAACATGGCATCAGTAACCACAAGCAAGGTTTTACGCATGCGTAAAATAGCTGCCGAGAGACAAGAAATTAACATAATAATGTCACGGGTGTTAAAACAATATTGAAAACAATTTAATGTTGTCACGGAGACATAAACACGCCACGACCGTTTTGTCTTACATTCTTTCCAATTTTTACCATCAGTTCTTTCTAAAAAGCATTTTAAATCAATGTGGGCGACCTCACTTCTTTCTGTTCAAAAACTTTGAAATGCCTTACATATTGATTACAATTACCTTGTAACACGACGTGCTAGAAGTAAACACCACCACAGAAATACAATTGTTCACATGTAAGGGATGGTGTGCATTAGAGAGTACATTACAACACATATAAATTGTTCACTGTTACCATGTGTAATTATAAGATTGCGTTATCAAAGTGAATAATGAAAACCAATGAAAATTAAAAAAAAAAAAAAAAAAAAGGAAATCAGCAGGCTTGAACCCTACCTTCCTGGGCACTAACACGGCGCCTCGACCAACTGCACAATTGAGGCTTGTGAATGTTTCGTCGCTAATATACGTATAATAGTAATGATAACATGCTACATTTTCAGTAGACTGGTTTACGAAAACGTCATTTCAGCAAGTGAAATGGTAAACTTTCAACATTACAAAATATGTGTTTATACCATTCAAGTTTTTCGGACGACTTCTCTAGGAATTCAAGTTGTAAAGCATGCTTATTACCACTTACATGTTAACCATAGACAGATATAAAAGCCATATAAGAGTCAGCTGCCATAGGCAGCTGAATAAAGGTAATTACTAGTGCATTATAATATATACTCCTTAGAATAATGTAAAGACCCCTAAATAGAACAGTAATACTCACTTACTGGCCCTTTGGGACCATTTAGCCCATTAAGCCCAACATACAGTAGCAGGAGGGTGTTGTGTATTCATTAAGTCGCAGTAAGTGTATGTTGTTCAGAGTGATAAGTTGTTTTAGCAAACTATGTTATAGATTATTGATAGTAACGTTGGTATACCAGGTTGGGAAACATTTGACTTTCAACCGGGACTCGAACACAAGGTGTCTCAGGACTTTTTTTTCTAAAAATTGGGAAGACTCCCTAGCCTAGACGTTTGTAAAAAAAGTTTGATAGCTGTCTAATTTGTAAAAAAAAAAGTGTTGCAATATTAATTGTTAACACGTTATTAAACTCAAACCTCAATGCATACGTACTTTGTTAAAACAAATATACAATTCGTCAGCATAATATGATGTATATGGATCATGAAACAATATTGAGAAAGGAAGTGGGGGAAATGTTTACAAAAGTTTTTTTTTCTTTTTATTTGTAAAGTAACCGAATGTCGGCGCCTGTTATAGAAGGAAAATAAGCAGGTGTTTGTTAAGTCACAAACACATTACTCCATATGCATATTATGTCTGTGTTAATCAGTGATACAAAAAACTCACAAACCCTTCTTCAGAAATGAGGCTGCCATGATATTAAATTAAATTTGATTGTGTTCAGTATCAGTAGAGAAAGAAATAGAAATGAAGAACTCATTATTCATTATACCTACTACACAGTGATAATGTACATGTACCTATAATTGCCTTATATATTTTTTTATTTGTAGCATCTCGTTCTGCATACCCTAGTATAACAAGAAACCAGGACAGATACTCATTAGGTGATACTAGCAGCCAGCATTTGTTACCAGACCATAACGGAAGGGAGGAATAGTCATGACATCTTGCTATCACATGAAACTACACATCTCGCAACTGTGTATTTAAGTTCTGCATTTGCGATTGGATAGTGAGTATGCTATTGCTACAATGTATTTCATCACTTACATCTGCCCATGGATTTCCTGTCACATAGAAGACAGAACAGAATTGGCTGTTACTTGTGATACGCAGGCTTCATAACCGCTGCTCCCAACTAAATTTCATTATGTTTATTTCGCTCTTCGGGGCATTTAATTTTATTAGATACTGGGACCATACGCCGTACAACATGGGGAAGCGATAAACTTCATGTCCACCGCCGTATGCATGCCATCTTCGGTATGGTTAAAATTGTGTATTATTGATTTTATGAATATTGAGTTCTGCTTAACCCGGGGCTAGAGTGCGTGAGCGGTAGCTAGCATATTTCACTACCGCTCATGAACAGTCTCAATCAAACCGAGACTGCAATATTTCGTATGTGTCGTGCTCGGCCGTTTCCAAAGGTCCATTATTATACTCTTTTTTTTACATGACAAGTGTAAGTATTAACTAAAGTCTAACCTACAGACACATATTATGTTGGGGCCTTCTTAGATCAAGTTAATTGCTTAAACATTCCAGAACTGATCATAATGCGCAAACCTTAAACGTTTTATGCAAAAATGAAAACAAAATAATAATTGTGAAACATAATCATGATAATACCATTCTATATGTTCTGTAATCCCCCGAGCACTGGTAATATAACTATGTTTAAAGTGTCCTAAACTGACGACATCACAGCGAAACTTTTATGTTGTATCATCATTATTTGGGTTTAATGTGATAAATATAATCTCACAATATCGTGCTTAAGCAAACAGGAAAACAAATGCCTACTTACCTACCCTATGGTTTTTAGAGCATGCAATAGGAAACACAGTGGACGTATTTTTCTTTTTGGCCTAAGATAGCAAGTTTCATACAAACACATACACTTCAGTGTCATTGTCTTAAAGGAACACACATCAATCTTGAAGTGTTTATCAGTTAGCGTCTGACTTAGAGTTAAATTAAATTTTGAGTTTTAATTTGTTCTTATTATTCGACCAAAGGTTTAAATATAATATTGGTGCAATATAACCAATAGTTAGTAATATGCTAAAACAAAGTCAATTTGATTAATATAAATGGGTGAACAATTGCATGTATGTTACTTTTGCAGAAAAACTAAAGGGACGCCAGGAATTTTTATATAAACACAAATAAAATATTGCCTTGTGTCCCTTTCAATATATATTGGGATTATCCAACGACTTGACTGCTTACAGATGTGAACTATGCAAAGTATATACATTTCTTTTGTTTTCACTGTGATACAGCTCCTTTGTAGATGACATCGTCTTTGCTCTTTGTCTGAATCCGTTTTCACAGCAGTACAGATGATATATTAATGTTGTAGTCTCATGTAAATGATGTTTGTGTATTTATCTAATGCTATTGCAAATGCCTGACAGAATAATGTACATGTCAGTCATAGAAAACCATTTAAATATATACATTGGATAAAGACACATTCTCTTCTGGAGGAGACTGTTATTCTGTAGTGACATCTCATCTTTGTTCATATGATGGCCATTCCAAATAACCAATTATGGTACATTAGAATAGGTTATAGATGCTGGTTCCAACATCATATACCAGTTGCATGAATATTCCACTCGTCCGATCGCCATTATGAGTGAATATGTCCATCGAGTTCTGTAATTCAGTAAATGAATCAAATAACTCTGTCGAACTCAATTATTTATTTAATTTCCTCAAGTTCTGGACTGAATGTCGATCAGTGTTTTTTTGGTTTGAAACTGCAATATATGATGGTGTTGTCTACAAATATTTTCATCAGAATTTGTAGTTGAAACATTGTTTTTACTCCTAATAACAAATATATTTGAGAACATGAATTTATATCAGTTTTCATCGAAAGCTTGTAAAATACCGTTCCGGTTTTATTTGACATGTTTGACATATAATTGTTCACCACATTTCTTGAATAAATATTGTTTAAACCAAATATATTTGTAGGGGCTGGAAAGGTTCCCAGCTTCCTATGTATCCTTCCTGTCTCTCTATGGCAGCTCTTTATACATGTAACCTCGATGTTGATGAGTCGTTAGACAACATTCAATTCATGAACTGATATTAGTGTACACAAGCACCTCTAACATTAGCAAAATATAGTCATAAATGCATTTATATAATATTTTCATAAAAAGAACAAAGAAATATTTGTGTCAGTTATTAAATAAATGCAAATGTCTGCAAATACTCATTTTCTTTGTCAGTCCATTCTGAACCGAGGAACTTAAATGTATTAAATAAACAACTAGTTATCCGTTGTCCTGAAAACAAAGTTCAATGAACAATGCGAAAAGTATATCCAGGTCAGCAGAGTTCATAAAAAAGTCAGGGTTTACACTGTTGGCTACTCTGCCAATTAATTCTTCAAAATACCCTTTTTTAGTACAAATGGACTTACCGGTGTAGCAAAATCTATTTTAATTTCAAATGGAAGCTTATGTCTGGTTTAAACCCCCAGCGGTCTTTTTTGGCAATGACCGTTCAAAGGCGGTAACCGTATTGTCAGCCATTTTGTGTTTGTGACGTCATATTTTGTTTGTGTTTATTGCTTCCGTTTTCATTATTTATTTGTATTCATATTTATAGTTGTTGTTTGCTTATGACGGTATTTGTGATTGACTGTCGTCATTGAATGCTACTTTGCCTGTTCGATTGTAATATCTACTGTTATTATTTTGTACTGAGGCATTTTGAGAGCTAAAGCGATGCTTTCATCAAATAAATAACTCGGATTATAACTTTAATAACAACAGAAATAAAAGCCGGGATACCATGGTCCTTTTAACTAATAATCACGAAATGTCTGATATAGGGACTAATTTGTAATTTTGCAGTAGGCTTTGCATAATTTTATTAGTGTATAACTATCTACTACTGCTGATTTCAATGGTTTATTCATAAAATGTAGAGACCATTGACTTGCACCAATGCGCTATATCAATAGTTCATGCTGCGGGTCAATAGGTATAGACAGCAGAGCCTCGGTTCCGATAAAAAATCAATTATACCTTGAGATGGAATTCCCGATCTTTGCAGGACACCCGTGAACGATTCTTATATTTGTATACTGATTTGCAGAGAAAGGTATGAAACAGTGTCAAAATAATTACATAACATGTTTTCTTTTACAATATGAATAAACACACTAAAAAACAATCAACATCAACTCCAATATGTCGCTTTCTTGTTGGTGTCTTGTTTACATACATTACGTCACGTTACAATATGTGGAAGCCTAACGTCATTTTCAAAATAGACCTTTGACATCTAGAATACTATTTACTTCCAAAAAGACTATTGACGCCCGATTGAACCGGATATATTTGATTTATTTTAACTTTATTGTTTTTTTGTATTTATATGTGTATACACGAGCATCTTCGTGCTTTACTTATATTGCCTGTTAATGCTGCCTCGTTAGTTAGAGCATAGTTCATTTCTGAGATTTCTTTATTTACACTGTCCCGTTTTATTGGGATGACAGTAGGGCAAGTGTGAGGTTTGGTGCACCATAGAACCCGGTTTAATGACGTCGTATGCCTTTATTCTTTATTAACGTTGCCATTCCTGGTTGTCGTTTTGCGTGTTTTTATGTTTACTGTGTTCTGTGAAAGCTGTATTTCCTAGTCGACTGTTATACTATTTTAATAGCTTGACAACCAATACATTTGTTTAACCACTAAAACCATTTTCTTTAAATAATATATACTTATAATCGATTATTTTGCATTTATTACATACGTCATGTTACTTCCGTACAAAACATACAGAGTGTGCATAGTAAAAGTTTAAATCCCCCTTTCCGTTAACATCACAATGAACCATAACTGAGCCAATGAACCAATCTCTGGCTTGATAATAGGGAGGAATATATCGGATGCGATAGTTCCACAGATATCAAATTATATATTATTACAAATTTATGTCATTTTGTTTTGTTATTGTTGCCTATGAATCTTTACATTTATGATGTCGACATGCTATATTTTTATCATCCAAGGCTATTCATTTAAAAGTATTAAGATGTTGTTTAGATAATTTGAAAATATGTTTATTTTACGATATATATCACCAACATCCTGCTTATTGTTGACTTGTGTTTATGTTTATGCTGCAGTCTTGTTTGGAATGTTTGGAATGTTCTGGTATAGAAACTTCTTGAGAGTTATGTGATAGTATATACTTTAGGACCTTGAGAAATTGATAGTTGTTTAGAAGATCTGTATCTGATTCAGTAGTTCAGTAATAAGTTAAAAGAAACATTATGAATATATTGCATGCTTTGCGATTAAATATATATTGTGAGAGGATTGCTATTAACAATTATTGTGCTCATCTATAGCAGATCTGCTTGTGATATTGAATTATTTTAACTATTATGGACAACTAAAATAAACTTAGATTAAAGGGACACCTGACAACTTGAATTAAAGGGAACATTGACAATTTGGATTAAGGACTTATTTCCCAACGCTAAATGATCATTGAAAATGCATGGACAGCTTGCTTATTTACTGCTAACATGTTTCACGCACGATAAGCTTAGGTATATCAATCAACTGAGGGCCGAGTAAAGTTTTCCCTTTGAAATGCGTTGGTATATTGAACAGTATGTAGGATATAGCAATATATTATACTTCAAACGTTACTTTTATAAAGAAAAAAGAACAAGTCAGATTTACTGAATACAATATAATTCACATAACACACCTAATAATACACTATCTTTTAATATGGTGGTTTCATTCAAAAGCTATATTTGTAGGGCTTCAGCATCTGAAACTAATAGTGCTGAACATATGTCATCAAAGGGACAATTGACACTATTATTTGGATTTTATTTTAAAATTGGATTTTAAGGAAATACTGGATATAATTCATGTGTTTTCTGTAAGTGAATATTTGTCATTGTACTGTTTGAATAAATTTGTTAATTATATATATATATTTAAAAAGTGTTGTTGCTGGTTTTACACTTGCTTTCCAGTTATATTTTACCTGTAACATTATTTACTTGAACACGTTCATGTTTTATTGTCGTATTGAATTAGTGTATATTGTATCAATATATCAATCTGGTTGTACCGACACAACAAAACAAAATGATGTTGACTTAAAACGGTTCATTTTTCTTTCTTTAACTAAGAGCTACTGCATCAGGGCTACAGTTATTATAGAGTTACAATAGACTTAGACAAAATGTATTATCATAGTCTTGATCTACCTCTTAGCTATCAAAGTAATTTAAAAACTCTTCTGCGACAAGGCCTATCGTAACTTCTTCATTAAACTTGTTTAAAGCGTTTAACAAAAGAGGTAATGACTCTATCATTTTGCAACGTACTGCATATTGAGCGGTTAACATATTTACAGTTCTCCACTATGTTTTACTCTTTGTGCGATGCCCGGAAATAGTGTGGACCCAAATGATGACGCCTACCTAAATATTCAAATGACTGTAGCGTTCTATTTTTGTCTTAAATCTTCGTATCCTTAATGAATTGTTCTCTTGTTGCTCCGGCGTCTGATAAGTCATTGAGTACTTGCTTTGTTGCTTTACAGACTATTGTTTTTATATTCATATATACATGATCATCTATTTGTTATGATTGTATGTATATTGCTTATTAATGCTGCCTTGTGTGTTCGAGAAAATAACCTAGTGGTTATATTTTTGTTTGCACGTTTCCGTTTTGTTTTACTGCTATGACAATAGGGTAAGAGTGGGGTTTGGTGCACCCTAGAACTTGATTTAAATTGCCAGCGGTATGTTTGCTACTGACCGATTCAAGGCGGTAACCATATTATCAACCCGATAATGCATGTGATGTCATTTACATTATTTGTTATAAACTTCCTCGTTTGCATTTATTATTGCTTTTGCCTTCTTGTTTGTCTGTTTGCGTGTTTGTTTCTTCTGTGTTTTGTGGTTGACTGTCCTCATTGAATGCTACTTTCCCTGTCTGATCTCTTTATATTGCTTTTCCAAGTTATGATGACTGCTGAAAATGATAGACAAGCCTACATACCAATGTTTATTGTAGTGACGAACAGGAGTACTGTTGCATACAGATATCGATATAGTCATATCTAGTTCAGCAGTACCTTACCTGTAGAGGCTGTACTGCGATGCTAATAGCAAAAATGTTTTGCAGAAAGCACGTGCATTTACAGTTCTAGACATTATAATGTAATTAATTGGACAGGAAATATATTCTTACCTATATACTAGGGCCTTCCAATATTACGTGGACGTTAGTAATAGTCAATACACTGTTATAAATCAAGAAATTAAATTATATGGCAATAAAGGTTTACATTTTCACTTTCATATCAATACATATTATAAAATTATTTGAAACAGATTTCAAGAAATACGACTTTTTACAGCCCCATTGTAGCTGCCACGGCACACGTAATTTGTGTGCTTTGACGTTGCCTTGAAAACCAACAACAACCTACGGCTATAAATGATGAAAACTGCTATAAATTTCAAACGTAATTGTTATTTAATTAGATGATTGCATAAGTCCCGGTTTGCAATAAATAAATATTTTAAAGAATTGTCATAATCATGTTGTATATGTATAACACAGCTTCGGAAAGAAATCATATGAATTCGATTGGGTTTAGCATACATATTCAAAGTATTTAGAAAACAAATAGCATAGTCATTCCAAAAGACATATTTACTGAATTTGTATCGGTATTCTTAATGTATTAACATATATAGTTTGTATTAATAGTTCATATTATTTAATACAAAATATATCATATTATTTAATATTTTATTAACATTTTAGTGCTCCGTGATTTTTTCTGACGTTGTACATTTTAACTTAAAAGCAAGTCAGCGATCGACTGCTTATTTATATGTATCCTAATTCTCCAAATGCAATTCTCATAAAATTTCATAAACGATTTTCCTTTTATTTAGCCGTTCCGGAAATGGAGTTATAAAATAAAGACGTCACATTTTGGACTGCTTCGTAGATGGGTTTTTCGCCTTATTAGGTGATTCATTGCAAAGTAATTAGACATGATATTGATTTCTTATGAGTTGGATTACAACATATATGAATCTTAAAGGTTAAACCACGTTCTAGGGTGCACCAAACCTCACACTTACCCTACTGTCATCCCAATAAAACGGGACAGCGTAAATAAAGAAATCCAAGCACTGTTTTATGTTTGTAATATTATAGCTTGCCTTTGATTCATATTTGTATATATTGTGTGTTTCTCTGCGTGATTTTGATTGACTATGGTTCTTCAATGCTAAATTTTCTCTTCGAACTATATCTCCTTTTATTCAAGAAAAAATATCTAATTTTAGAAATATCGGCATACTGCTCAGACCTAAACGTCCGATTAAACACGACTGACAGAATGGATTGTGTTGTAATGGTTAGCACAGGAGAAAGGTATTATTTTTTAACATTCTTAATACTATGCTTTAATATCCTAAATGTGTAGCTTATATTCAGGAGATTTATATATCTGCAGCTGCTACCTAGACTGCGATAGCATATTTATCGCAGGGTCAGTGACGTCACATTCACAAATTGATTAGAAATACGTCTGGGTTTCTCTGGGAGAAGTCTAAGACGTTATGGATCAGTATTGTTATAGATTGTATTCTTCTCACTATGAACATAAACGTTATTAGTGAACGGATCAATGATTAAAAGAGTTTTCAAATCAAATTGAAAAAAATCAAACGCTGCAACTATGGATAAAAGAGCAGAGAAGAGCGGAATATTAACACAACAATACACCCTTTTTATTAAAACAGTAGGGTAAAAAAGGAAAGGTAGCTTTCCCAGAAAACATTCAGTAAGAAACAAGGCATATCACATCTTAACCCAATCGGGATTACAATAGAGCTACCTATGAGTACTTGGAACGATCAGTGACAAAAGGCCACTTGGGGTTATAACCAGGTTATTGGGTGCCCCAAACCTCACTCTTACCCTACTGGTATCTAAAAAATGTTTTCTGTTTCTGTGCGTGTATGTGGTTGACTGTGGTTCTTGTACTTCATTTCCTATAACAATGTATCAAAAGCAGATATAAATAACAAACTGGAAAAGCAGCATTCATGGACGACAGTCCACAAACACACATAGAAGCACAGAAAAACTTTGCAGATGAATAAAAGGCAAGATAAAACACTCAAGGGTTGACAATAGGGCTACCGCCTTGGAAACGGTCAGTGGCAATAAAACCGCTGGGGGTTTAAACGAGGTTCTAGGGTGCAACAAACCTCCATCTGACTCCATATTGTCATCCCAATAAACGGGACCGTGTAAATAAAACTATCCCCGCCAGGTTATATTCTCTAACAAACAAGGCAGAAGTAATAGGCAATATAAGTTAAGCATACAAATGATCATGTATATATAATATAAAATATCAAAAGCCACACAGTAAGCACTCAGAAGCCATAACAAGAGGACAACTCGTTAAGGATACGACAAGACAATATTAAAGACAAACATCAAACGCTACTTTCATAACTTGAAGTACAAAGTACAATTACAGACTATGAACCTATGAAATATACTGGTAACGTTCTCCAAAATAAATATATGTTCTACCTTATGCAATATTTTGAAAAGTGTGTATTTGTCACTGAAATAAATAAATATACATGCAGCTCTGATGTTCAGCAAAATAAGATTAATAAGTTAATAACCGCAAAAAGGGACATTGATGGGAACTACCACTCAAATAAGCTGTAAACATAATACAATGTACAGTGTGCAACACAACATCAAAAGGCAAACACTCATAACGATTCACATTTTTTATGCGGTTGATGGCATGTTTAGCAAGCATTTCGTAAATTCCCCAGGTTATGATTAATGAATTAAATGTACCGAAAACTCACTGAAATTGAGATACGCACAAGGTCTTCTAACTTGGAAATCTCTGTGAGGCTTTAGGAGGTTATTAACCTAATTTTGTGATATGAAATAAGCCAATGTTTGTCTTATTTATAACGGATATTCAATAAAAAAACTTAATTAGATTACTATTATCTGACTAATGAAGTCTGGACCAATTATTTCGCTTCAAAACAATTTAAACAACCAGTAGTAAGTGCATTCAATTTGATGAATTGAATATTGTTCAGGAAAATGGAATGTTACAGAGTCGACGTACCGACATGTCTAATATAACATCTACATAGCACCGCTATATGTAATTAGATCGCACGTTTAGTTATTACTATTTTGCTTTTTGTTATATCAGCAACCGGGGAATATTTAACCCAGAATCAGACTTATGTCTGAGTATATTGACTGTGTTACGCACTGTAATTTTACTATGGATTGTGGTCGTAAAAGGGCGAGACACGGTCAACTGACGTCACTGATGGTCTCGTTGGTATACAAACTCTTAACTTAATGTCATGAACCTGTAACTCTTCAATAACATCCTGGATGTGTTTTGCATTTTATATAAATTCATGTGTAACAATTGATGTGCATTAATACAGATTGTCAAAGTGATACATACTAATGATCCTATATTTTTGAAAGCTTTATATCAGTTGTTGTATGCGTACAGTTACAATAACGAAAGGAAAACGGCTGAGATTGTGATTGCATCAGGCGACAATTGACCTAATTGTCAATTATCAATGCTCTGTAATATCACGGAGTTTACCAAAGTTCTCTAAATACGATAAATACTGAAATTTGATCCCTTTGAAAGCTACAAACACAAACATGAGATAAACGTAGCTGAATCGGTTTTATCGAGTCTGTACATGAGAGTTAATGTAAATTGTGTAACACCTCTCACGCTATCAAAATATATTTTCTTCGACCGGTTGTGATTCTCAGTATTTCACAGTGTTCATATTTCGTTGTTTCCAAGGGGTTTGGATGAAGTTAAGAAGTAAAAGGCAAACATTTTGTTATGCATACAATATCATGTTAGAGCACAGATTATATAGAAAACACCTCAGTTGAATCAATGTGTAACTATCGTGTTATTGTTGCCTTTTATTCATCTTTCAGTTGTTCATTGTTTCTGTGTGTGTTTGTGATAGACTGTCGTCCTTTGAATGCTACTTTTCCTGTTCGATTTTTATATCCTATTATGTTTGTACATGTATGTTGTAGAAAGGAAAATGTTGATATTATTTGCTAACAATGTTCATAAAGGACGAGGTGCCGATGTAATATAAGTTACAAAGTGTGAACGGATTGTTCTAACCTGGTTGCATTTCATGTCACCGTGAGTTTAATGTGATATGTGGAATCGTGTATAAATGTTGTATGTACATATTTAATTTATTAATACAATATCCAAATTATTCAGAAGTCAATTTAAAGTAAATACTTATCACGGTTCATTTTATTAATATCGACCTTGTTATTGCAATTGTTTATGTTTTGAAGGATATGTACATATCGGATTTGATCCTCTTTTAAAAACTAATAAATGCGCACGTAGACTCCTAGTTAAACATTGACGGGTTATTTTAAAACGTCGGTATATACTTTTACTTTTTTTTCCGAACATCACAATCACATGCCGCGACGTAAATTGTGCACAACGTCCGCATACACATCCAGTTTACAAGGGCAGCGCACTTTGCTTTGTGTAAACTGTATAACACTCCTTATGTGTCTTCCATTACACACAGTCAAACATAATTACAACTACTTTCGAAATAAACACATCAATCTATTGATAAATAGTGCGTGTTTATTTCAGCTGGTAAGACACGCTTGTAAAGATATAGAAATGTCAATCAAGAGCTGGTGACCCATTCCTGTACAATATACGCCAGTACAGATATATAAATGATACCGCAGTCCACAGTTTATGCCATCATTCACCAGAAGAAAAACATAGAGTTTGGTTTCAACATAAATATTATCTGATTTTAACTATACACAACAATACACAACAATACACAACAATACACAACAATACACAACAATACACAACAATACACATTATTTATACACGAGCAACACAATTTGAAATTCAAGATTTCTTACCAAGGAGTTAGACGAATCCTAGTTGTTAGTTTCGATCCATCAGTAAATGTAAAATATGTCGATACGCAACGATTAATTAAATGCAGAATGTTTCGATTAAAATCTCCATGACTATATTAATTTCATTTAATACCAACTTATTGTATTTTCGTGTATACTTTAACGGTGTGTTGCTCTAGATTCTGTCAAGTCACTGAGTACTTGCTTTGTGGCTTGCTGGGCTTTTGACTTTGATGTTTATATATACTTGATCATTTTTATTTTGGGGAACGTTACCAGTAGATTTTATAAGATCATAGTGTGTTTGTACTTTGTACTTAATGTTAGGACGGTAGCGTTCGATATTTGTCTTTAATCTTGTCTTGTCGCAACCTTAACGGTGTGTTCTCTTGATGTTCTGGCCTCTGCCAAGTCTTTGAGCACTTATTTTGTGGCTTTTGATATTTATATATATATGATAAGTGTTTTACTTATATTGCCTATTAATATTGTCTCGATTGAGAGAGAATATAACCTGGCGCGGATGTGATTATTTACACTGTTCCAGTTTATTGGGATGACAATAGAGTAAGATTGAGGTTTGATGCATCCGAAAATCAGGTTTTACCGCACCCTCCCCAAAGCCACCTCACACACAGCGTAATATTTTGCCACTGACCGTTCCAAGGCTGTAGCCCAATTATTAACCATTTGATGTTTGCGATGTCAGATCTAAATTTTATACATCTTTGTAATTATTGTTTGATTCTGAACGTTGTTTTGGTTGACTGCGGTCCTTGAATGTTACATTTCCTTACTGTCCTGTTTTAATGGGATGACAGTAGGGTAATTGCGAGGTTTGGTGCACCCTAGAACCGGTTTAAACCCCCAGTGGCCTACTTTGCCAATGACCGTTCCAAGGCGGTAGGCCTATTGTCAATTATTTTGTGTTTGTGATGTCGTTTGCAATTATTATTACTTTTGCCTTCTTGTTTGTCTGTTTGCGTGTTTGTTTCTGTGTTTTGTGGTTGACTGTTCTCCTTGAATGCTACTTTCCCTGTCCGATCTTTTTATATCTCGTTCCTTATATCTACCTTTGTCAGTCACATACACGAATGTTTCCTTTTTCATCCACATGAGATAAACCGTTTTTACTCGACAAAGGCTCATACTCGGCTGAAATGCTGACTCCTGCCATGAGATGTCTTTATATATATATATATACTTTATATATATATAATATATATATATATACCATGCATCAACAGGATATAATGGCGAATGCTTAATATATAAGGACTTTATTTGGCGTTCAGCAAATCAAAAATACCGTCGCAAATTTAACAAGGTTCGCACTGATTGTATGACATATATTATGTTCAATTCATTGGACAACGTCATAACTATATCTGAACTAACTAAATTAATGTCAAATTAATCAAATACCGGTCCACATCTAATAGCTCTCCGCCATCGATCGATGCGGGTCGTTTTAATGAGATGGATGAATTTCCTGACAGAAGTGCTTTATCATTGAGGAAAAAATACTGCCTTTTATATATTTTTATCTAGTACAACATCCGCTATCTTGTGCTTGTTAAAGAATGTCTGCGACCTTCAATCGGTCAATATAAGGTATATGTTATGCTTATATTTTAAAAAGACATACAGATTAATGGTTACATTGTACCATAATGATGACAAAAAGTATTTCCGCAGTAACAATGCTACCTCTGTTAGACAACATCAGAAAGTGCGTCGTTAAATTAGACATTGGAAATAAAGCATGCAGCATTGAACTTGTCGCAAGCAAGTCTTAGTAATACCTGCGCAGAGCAGCTAATGGTTGATTAAAATGTGCAACGTGATCCTCAAAGCAGGAGCTTTTTATAATGACTTCAAGTCTCTTGAACAGTATCACGTTTGAGCTCTTACACATAACTGACTATGTTGTGATACACATTTCACCCGAAAATAGATCAGAATACAATGGTATATCAATTTCCAAAACTGCATGCTTGTTTAAAGTCCCTATTCCGCCATCAACAGGCACATCTTATAAACAGACGTACACCATTTCTAAACCTAATGACATCGACATATATATACATATATACCTCGTATATATATATATATATAATTTACACATATTGAAAATCCAAATGTTATTGCCACATTACAAACGACTTTAACCAGCCAGACCAAACTCCAAAAACTGGAGCGTCAAATTAAGAGCTACCGACTCATAATCAATTACAGGCATATTCAATCACAGGTATTTTAAGCAACCATGAATAAACCTACACGTTAATTGGGCACAATATTGACCTGATCATCCGGATCGAGTTTTCATGAACGTTTTTTTATTGTAATGTTGCTGTTATTTGGTGGGTTAGTTACTTTAATGTTGTACGTGATGCGGAAATGCGCCAGAACCCTTCAATTTTGATCACATCTCTATAATTGAAAGGCTGTTATTTTGCTAGCAATTGGACTATGTTATGTCATAAGCTGATGTTGTACTTCCCCAGTTCGGTTTCATTTCGTCGATATACATTTGTGAAATATCTACGTAGTTTGCGACAAAAAAAAACTCGCTGAAAATGTCTACTTGTAATAAATCTGATTTGGATGAATGAATTACTTAAGGAAAGATAAAAATATCGGACAGGGAAAGCAGCATTCAAGGACGACAGTCAACCACAAAACACAAAAACAAACACGCAAACAGACAAACGAGAAGGCAAAAGTAATCATAACTGTTTTTATGGAGAGTAATACCATTCTGTGAAAAGCGAAATAAGGGCCAATAAGTATTTATTAGAGATACAAAATAGAATCGTATCAAGGATCCATAAGAAATAATATTAGTAAACATACGGACTGTTAAAAGAGGTCCAAAACTCACGTCAGTGTCTAATACAAGATAATGAGGAAAGTTAAGGAAAACCCTAATAAAATGGGCCAAAATGTCGATGAGCACAAAACCTTCAACGCGGTATATGAAACACTCGTGTTTAAGGAAAAACGGGGAGACTTTTTACGGTCGCCACACGGCACAAACAACACTATTGTGCATGTAAAGAAAGATAAAAATATCGGACAGGGAAAGCAGCATTAACATCGTTAAGCAGAGTGAGCGGTTTGGCTTAATATTCATGAACATACTCAATAAAGGCGAGACTACTAATTGTCTCCCATGTTTGTGTTTGATGCTTCCTACGAATCCATTGTACAATAAGCGAGGGGATACACGCTTTATAAGGCTTTACTTATATATGTAATACTAATAATAGAAATGAAATGGTCTGATATTCGATATCAATCATACTTACAAACTACTTGTTATTTACTCTTAACGATTGTAACATTATCAATAATAATCGTGAATCAGTCTACTTTACATAATAAGGAACTTTAAATGGGTAAATATAACTGTACACTTTAAACAAAAAGAAATCCTCTTCGAGTTTCACTGTTATGATGGCTCCAATATAGTAGCCATTAAATGAATCCATTCCCCACAAATATGCAAAACTTGATATAAACTGCGTGACAAAAAGAAATACCACATGCTCATAGTATTAGTAAATACGTTGTGCTATGCTTTTTATCAAATCTATCAATCACTATTGAAGGATAATGTCATAACACTAATGAATAATCGTTACTGGTTACGCAGCATGAAAGACATGCCGTTTTTGAAGTTTATAAGTAAACAATTTTATAACCGGATACAGTCTGTTTCCATATAAAAAACATGTTTCATCGTCCCGTTTTATACAGTACACAATAACATGCGTGTGTTTGAAGTTTAAGAAAGCTTATTAATAATTACTTTGATTAATGGCAATGGGCTATCAACAGTGGCTAGCGCATGGTTCGTTATCTCTTAAACACACGGAGTGTAATGTCATATAAAGACATGGGAGAGGTAGTTGTGGAAATAGTTAAATATTATTTGCATTGTGTAACGTCCTAGGTCAATGTGTTCCAAGGCTCTGGCGTTGTAAAGCATTAACATTGAAGGTGAGGACAGTTAACGTGTTAAAAGTCTAGTGTTAAAAGTGTAATTCGTTACTTCATATAACTCAATCTTAACCAGAATCCTGTCTTTTCTTACCAATGTAGACTTAACGTGTACTGTTTGTGTTTGTTGCTGATAAAATAATTTCAATTTCAGTATTTACTGACACTAGCGTTTGTGTAATGCAAATGTTGATATGACTAACTACTAATCAGTAGTGTTATTACTCATTTTCATTTTGTGTGGGTTTAAGACAGTACAGGATGTGCAAGGGTGGGGGCGTGAGGTATTTTTTCTTATATTACCTTTCATGAACAGGCTCAATACATCCATGTCTGTTCTTGCTGCTTAATCGTGTTTGTTGGTTTCAAGCGATCCCTTATTTCAGTACGGATATTATGAAAATAAAACACGTTTAAAAACATTTTTGCTGACAAAATGTGATAACCTGTTAACATTACATATTCAATGTTTTTATTTACAATATGCAAACTTTTTAAGCCGAAATTAAAGTTTTATTTCATACCCCATGCCAACCCAGTGTTCGCTTCTTGGAGAAGGGGTTGTATGGGGTATGCATGTTATTACTCTAACCACGTAATGGTCATTGTTCCGCTTACTTGTTTTATTGCAATATTATTATTATTATTTCCTACATTTGTTTTATCTGACATATTTACACTTCATCCCACTCATATTCTTAAAGACCTAACCGTGTATAAATTATAATTTATGAACACTCTTCTTATACGGTCATCTATAAAGAACATTAAAGCGAATGTCTAGATTTATTCTAATCAAGTCAACAACAAGAATATTGCTCTCATCCAACAACTGTTCACTAGAGAAAATAACTATATGTTTGGCCTATAACACTTTTAAATAATCAAAGCACTGAAAGTGCTGATGGACGGTGCCACTCAGAAAGTATTGATTCCGCAAAAAACGGATACTAAAGTGGTGAATATTTGTGCAAAATTTTATTGAAATCGGATGAGGCATTAACCAGAGTTATGGGACCGGACGGAAGGACAGAAGGACAACGGCAATTCTATATCCCTCCACCTAATCAGCAGGAAAGAACAAGTGAAGTTATCTAGAAATGTCTAAATTATATAAGTGTCAAAGGGGAATAATTGTAAAATGAAAATATCAGAGAAAGTTGGTCAAAACATATGTATAATGAGATCTCGATTCCTTTCGAAAAAATAATCAGAATCAATCATACATGACATACCCTGATGTAACTGTAACCAGAATTTCTATGTATTGTTCTAATTTCCTTAAATATAAATGTTTTTTATACACAATATTACGGTGTCCTGTTAGGGCAATCTTATCATCGCATCTTACCATCGACCTAGGTCTATGTCGATGGTTAGTTGCGATGGTAAGATGGTGCGACCATCGCTTCTTACCTAGATCGATGGTAAGATGCGATGGTAAGATGCGATGGTAATATGCGATGGTCGATGGTAAGATGCGATGGTCGGTAGTAAGATGAGATGGTCGATGGTAAGATGCGATGGTCGATGATTAAGATGCGATGGACCTTCGACCATCGCATTGTACCATCGACCATCGCATCTTACCATCGCATCTTACCATCGACCATCGCATCTTAAAATCGACCTAGATCGATGGTCGATGGTAAGATGGGATGGTAAGTTGGCCCTAACAGAACACCGTACATTATTGATAATGGTAATATTCCATCGATAAAACGTAATAATTGTAACTATTCCACTGTAATATATATATTCATTCAAATATGTGTCCATATTGTTCCACCCATTCTCTAACTTGTGCTTGCCATTTCATTAGCATCGCTTCGAGTATGCTTATACTTAAACGAGTATGCACTAGCGAAGTATGTTTATTTGTACTCTTCTCTGAAATATTCTGTATTGTATTCCGCCTTGTTTAGGCAATACACATGAACATGTTATGCCAAATAAAATAATGAAATGAATTGAATCGAATTGATGAAAATAAGTGTATGCTTTGATAAAGAGATGTCTGTGGTACATATATATATATTATAATCTCTTCTACTCGCGAATTTATGAACGGCCTTTGATAGTTACCATGATCTAATGTGATAAAAGGTTTCAATTTAATATCATGGTAATCGAATTACTTACTCTTCACATGTACGTACGGCACGGATTCTATTTATTATCCAATTACATCTATATATATATATATTTCATGAATGCATGCTTATTGTTCTAATATATGATATGAATAAATTAATGAACGTTATCGTTTGTTATAAACATCCTTCATACACTGATAATATACCGATAATCTCTATTAGATTCTATGAAAGACGGATGCGGCCATTTCGACTTCGCGACTTCCGTCCAGGAATGTCAAAGTTATCGACCGGACACGACTGTACGGAATAACTGTACTGAATAACTGACGGACTGACAGACTGACGGACTGTGAGACTACTATATGCAAATATGTATATTATAGAAGAGCTTAAATCTAAACCAAAAATAAAATAAAACATTTCCGTGTAAATGGTCATTGGGTTAAGCCATAATTAAGAATGTATTGCTGTCTTGAAGTATTTGGATGGTGGCCATATTGAAATTTGCTAAAAATAGTAACATAATTGCCTGTGACCTTGGGGACCCTTTTCGATTTTCAAGTGAGACTACCAACTGCTATCACAGAAAGGGTGGGCTTTTGTCCACTCTGTCTACATCCGACCATTTTGGTCCCTAGCTACAACTGCCAATTTTGCAACAACATAAAAAGGCCAACGATTTACTTGCGTTTGTTTTTTCATTTGGATAATAGCATGTTTAACAAGCGTTTTATGATCCTCGGAATTACAAGTTACGCACAGAGTCTTCTAAACTGGAAATCGCTGTGGAGGCATTGACGCGAAATTAACCGAGTTTTTTTTTACGGATTAAACAAATGTTTGACTTATTCAATACATTACTTGATTATTATTTTCTGACTCTAGACCAATTATACCGCGTCATCATAATATTAGATAACAAATATTAAATTTACGTCGGGAAACTGTTAAGTGGAATATAATGTTGTATAATCGACTTACTGATGAGGCGTATTTTACACCGACATAGAATCACATGTTTTAATTAAATCACACGCGTTTAGTACATGTATCGATCTTATCTGTTGTTGCATTAGCAATCGGGGAATATTTAACCCAGACTCAGAAACTTGACAATTACGAATTCTAGTTATGGAGGATGGTTGTGGTTGAAGGGGAACACGCGGTTAACAGACGTCAATGGTCATCACTTTTATATTGATATTATCTATTGTTACATCAGCAATTGGGGAATAGTTACCCAGACTCAGAAACTTGACAAACTCTAGACCAATTATACCGCGTCAACATAAGATATTAAATTAAATTAAATGGAATATAAAGATTTATAATCGACATACTGATGCAGTGGGAGCGCCAAGCCGCCGCGGAGGGATATTTACTTAAAAACGTCACGCGCAAAAAACGTAAACAAACTGCGTTTTGAGCAGATTTCAGGTTGGCGGTCAAAATGACACCAGTGATGTAAACTGTATTCAACTGACAAAGTACAATGATGACACACATAAACAAATGCATCAATTTGTTTGTTACAGAATGAATTTTAAGTTTTTACGTGTTTTGTCGATTCTTTTTTATTAAAAATACGATTTCTAGGCTTTTACAAATTACCGATCGTTTCGAAAATTTATGTGAAATTTTAGCTTTTAATCAAATTGATAATTACAGTTTGTTCTTATAGCGAGAAAAAAGACGAAAGGATTAAAGTCAAGAAAAAGTCTTCCTCTACAGGCCTGTAAAATTTCATCAAAATTTGGAAAAAGTACTTTTTTCTACTCAAAAAAACATTTCATGACCGTTCATAAAATTACACACTAAAAATGAGACTCTCTTCAACCGTGTGCTTCATACAAAAAACGTTCAGAATCATATTTTTATCACTACAATTAAAACATAATTTATACAAGCCATTTTCTTATAAAATAACCAACATTTTCATGGCCTACTTTTAAAAATAAATTTAGGTCTATGTTGTGTTATTGTGAAAAATATTTCAGTCAACAAACATGCGAAAGAGCAAAATGTCAGCTGTTTATCGATCGACTTCAATTTTTTTATTTTGTATCTCGATTTGTATGAAGATTTTAACAGCGAGAAAAAAGACAAGAACATGAACGATGAGTTTAATCCTTCCTCTGGCAGTATGTGAATTTTCAAGCGAATTTGAAAAAAGTACTTTTTTCTACCCAAAAAAACGTTTGGTCACTGTTTTACGCAAGCGTTTCGAACGTTGTTTTTGTGTAGTTTTGTTACACGGCATGGAATACGGCATGCAATACGTCGGTCAGCTCTGTGTGTGATAAATTCTGAAATTACCTGATATATTGTAGTGAACAGACAGTCGATAAGAGACAAAATATGTATGCTAACATGATATATTTTAAATTGTTATTGAAAATATTGCAAAAAAATCAATAGCGTGTTTCCCCGAAGACCACATTCCAACACAGAATTGTGACGTCACAATGCTTGCACTAGTATAATCACAGGGTGAAAAGGTGTACGCGGACAATTTTTTAAATCTTCGAAAGGACGTGTGTTTTTATTTATTTATTTTGGTCGAAGAGCCCTTTAAAAAAAGTATCATTGGCTATTATCCTTTCGACCAATCCACCCCCGCCCCAACCCCACTCAGCTTTTTTTTTTAAATGGACAGAATTAATCTAGAATGCGAACTATGATTTTAAATGTATTTTAAAGGCCATTAGGATTGTCGACGCAAATATAATATGAACTAGGGCTTTATTGATTTGAACAGCAATCGCAGAGGGAAGTAAGATGGGTGAATAGTCCCATTAGACATGCCATCACCAGGGCTCTAGCTCCTTAGGTTCAACGCCTTTTCCACTGTGTAAGCGTGGCCTCTTTTTTGAAAGTCTGTGAAATAGCATCTTTGAAACAATCTGTGAATTAAACCGTGCCAGCGCCTTTACATCTGAGATACCAAGAACACATGATTGGCAATCGACCACTTACATGTATGTGTACCCTGCTACACCCCCTCCTAAACATTTTCGATTTCCGAGTTAGGCGTATGGTCGGTGCTTACGCAGAGCTACGCCAATGACACCTACCATCTTTTATGAAACTATATTAGTACCAATCAGTAAGGGATGGGCAGAACCCTGCAGTCTATAGGCTATATAGGCTCGCGAGGATAATAACCCTAAACTTAGTATCCTTTTGCAGAATTTTTTTTTTCAATAAAATTCGGATGGGTTAGCGATGACCAAGACACTTTCCCTTAGTCTCGTCCGTCTATGGGGACGTAAACCGGCGGTCCCGTGTATCGGTTTATCCTCCGAGCACGTTAAAGAACCATAGGAATCTATTCGATAACAAGAGTAGGGCAGGTTACCAGATTTCTATGTATTCCTTCCCCTCTCTCTGGGGCGGCTCTAAATAACCTATACTGTGTTGATGAGCCGTTAAACAACATTCAATTCAATTAAAACGTATATTGTCTCGTGGTCTAGCTTGTGTGTGTCTCAACATGGGATAAATAAGAGCTATTAACATTATATATTTACTTATATATATTAGGCAAAAAAAATAAAACCTGTGTTTTCGGTGGCCCGACCGACCCTATTTTTAAGGGGCCGACCCTAAAACTTTTTATGAAAAAAATAAAAATATATTTGTTCTGAACAATGATTTGTCACAATATATCGAGGTAAATTGACATCACAGAGAAACTTTCAGCTGTATCATCAACTTGAATGGGGTTTATGATATAAATACATGTAGAATCTCACAATATCTTGTTCTAAAAAAAAAGAAAAAAGAAAAGGAAAAGAAAATGCCTACTTACCGACCCTATTTTTTAGAGAATGCAATAGGAAACACACCTATTTTTTTGTTTGGCCTTACTATATTTAACTTATAAATCGGCTACTGTGCAGCTTCTTCTATTTTTTAATTTTCTAACGTACTTTAAATTTTAAGATGGTCGCCAAAATGAGAAAAGCATGAAAAACAGCATCATGTATTATAACACACAAGTCTGTCATATGCTTTTGTCAGCAAGAACATTTATCATTCCTGATTTATTTTAAATGGATTGGAGGCGGTCTGGAAGACTATAGGCGTCTATTCCAATACGTAATGCGTTTCATTTTCATATTCAATGTACATAATATTATGCTCTAACCACAACTTTGCCAAAATAACATAGTTATTGGACATGTCAATAGCATTGAATAATTGCTAAGGAAGAACTTTATACATATTTTCATAGAGTAAGACGAAAATGTGTGTTTCATGAACATAGGTAATAGAGGATCTTACTTGAGAGCTGACAGAGCTTAAAGTGATCCCTAAGTGTCTGCCATGTCCACTGGCACAGATATATATATTATAGGGAGGTCAAGTGTAGTTTAAATGTTGGATATACTCAGGTTTAATGAATTCATAAGTCATTCAACTGAAAAAGTGATCATTTGTTTAATAGGCATGTCAAACCTATAATACATACTGGTAATGGCTGTGAGTGAAATGTATAAATTATTGGTGCAATATTATCAACAGTTTAGTAATATAATAATAACTATTAGCTTTGCATTATTCTAGTATTAATATTAATGATTGCAAAAATGTGAATTATGTAGAAAAACTAATGGGACGCTGCGAGTTGTCAGCTTTTCAACAAATCAAGATTGCTGTGTGTCCCTTTAAGGTCCATAATTAATATGATAATAAAACAAGTTACAACCCTATGCTTTTTTTTTTTAAATTTGTGTCACAGGTTTTGAACATAGTTCAGCATCAACATGTATTCTCCGTTATATGTACACGTAACAGTCAGTTCAATAAAACTGTGTACTTCAACGTCTCAAATGGAAAGATGAGTGTTTTTTTATTGAGTATTAAATAAGCAAAACTACTTTTCACATCACTCTCATTGGCATGGATGACATCGCTAAATGCATGTGGGAGGAAACCAGCATGCACAGATCCTTGTGAAAAACTTGAGTGTCAATTAGTGTTGAGAACAAGAACTGTAGATGTAGTTCAAGATAATCCATTCAGTTTATTGTTCAATACTTGGATCCATTACAGTTGTATACCGTAACCTTGTGTTGTGAAAATTGCAGCATCTTGTCTGAAAAATAAAGAAAATGCAAACACTGAGTATTACAACTTAAATATCTGCTGTACATGAAATACTAAAACTTGATCACCTTTAATAATATACAAAATATGTATTTTATATAGAACCTATACAGGCCAAATAAAATAAAATTAAACCTGTGTTTACATATCATTGTCAATAAAAGTGGGCCAGTATATTTATTTGGTATCAAATATTTACTTGTTATCATTTTTTTTACTCCATGAATTATATTTAGACCACAAGAACATTAAATAAAGAAAAATCTGACTGGCTGCAGGCTTAAACATATTAAAACAGATTATATTATTTTTTTACCTCAGAATAACTGATTATTATTTTATTCCCAATAAAAAGCGGAGTCAGCAGTGTATTAGTTTAATACAGTAAACACAGACCTGTATATTTAATTCGGTCTTAGTCAATATAAAATTTACTGAAAAAGATTACCAAATGTTTTTGTTTTTTAATACTGAGAACGTATGTATTGTTTAAGATCCTTTTCATGCTTTAATACTGTCTCTCAGTTCCACCTTTCAAGGTAAGGTTTCCAGGTGTTTTAACTAGATTTATCTAATTATTATTATTTTATTATTTTTTTGGCATTGATGTGAAATGCTTCCCCACCATACAAATAAGTTCTCCTTACAAACCTTTATGAAATCCATCTTGTTTTTGTAAGTTCCTCTAACCTCACCTCATCCAACCAAGAGTCGCATTTCAGATCAGAATATGTAAGATGCAGGAATCATGTCTGTGAGACTGATGTCTCCCTATGAAAAAAATAATGACACAGTGTATAAACGCAATTGCCAAATTTCATTTGGATCTGAACATTTCGCTGAAATTAAATAATAATCAGATAGATCTATGTATTCAATTCTTATTTATATCTACTGTTACTTAGAAAATGTGTTCATCAGTGCTTTTTCCCACAAAATTGGGAAGAGGCCCAGGCCTGTCCATTTTGGGAAAGATGTAAAATTTTACCAATTAAGTAAATTTGATAATACTATGCTTTATTTATATTTTCAGCCAACAGGTATTATAATTACTGTTTCTCAGTCAGAACTGACTCCACAGACAAACACACTGCAGAATTAATGTTTTTTCTTAAATTCTGACACACTGCTGCTTTTTGATTGGCAATATTTCTGCCACAATTGGGGAAAAAACAGTCACGTTCTCAATTGGAAAAGAGGCCTTTTAAAGGTGTCTCTGTTAGATAAGGTAAGAAAGCCCTGTTCATGGTACACATATCAATTTAGCGGAGTCAGTCACATAAAATAGAACTGGGATGTAGTGTATATTTTGTTTTTAATTGAAAACCAAGTGTTGCAGTATTTAGCATTTCATTGAACACATTTTAAGTAGGGTTTGTAGAGAAAATTTGCGGGAGGGACGTAGAAGAGAGGGGAAGGGGGTTGGGGATAGTGGTGGGGGCAGCAGGGTCTTTTTACCAGTTTTGGGGAAGGGGCCTTTTGCTCTTAATTGGGGGTGGAATACATAAATGGGGAATGAAATTTCCAAAGTAAGTTGAAAAAGTGGGGAAGTCTGCATGCTTTTAAAAGAAATGAGAGTGGGGAATGGGCCTTTTACAGGCCGCTTCAAAAAATGGGTAAAAATCCATGGGGAAGGTATGCGTAAGCTGCCTGTGGGTAAATGTAGAGAAGGGGGTGGCAGGGATGTGGTTTAGGAATTGCTCTGTCCCATGGCCATGCAGCATATGTGGGGTTTGACACTAGCCATTACAGGCATACCATAAGGTGTACCCCTTCACAGGGTTCAAGGATGAGGGTCTCCCAGCGGTTTTGGGGAACAATGGAACATATTTTGGGGGAACAAAGCAAAACGTTTTGGGGATCACCGGATCGTATTGTCAGGGAACAAGGGAATATGGACCATCCCTGGAAGAGCCTCATGTCTATGGCTACAAGTCTTGTTATACAAACAAGAATGATTCTGAGAGAGGAATCATATGAATAATTCAATGAAATCAACAACTGTCATGACTGATCCAGTTATGTTTACTATTTACACAGTTTGTCAACATTATTCATTAACACCATCGATGTGCTTGGCAAATTTCAAGAAAACACTGCATAAACAAACCAAAAAAAGAGTTGTACATGTACACATTTGAACTCACGTGTTATTTGCCTGCAGAGTTCTAAGACAGTCAACTGTTTCCTTCATTACGTTAACCTGTGAATATTTCCAATTGTTTATCCCAGTGTGAACACCCTGCATCAGATATCGCTATCAAAACTCAGTGGATTCAACGTTAAACAACGTGTAAACACATTCTACGTATTGATGACGTAATCCAAAACTGACATTTTACAAAAAGTTTTCACTCCTGTAAACTAGGTACGCGTAAAATTGATAACTGCGGTCTGAATCGACGTTTTTACAAAAAGAAAATGGCGGAGTTTTGTGATTTTTTTAATGAAATAGTCCGGCAAACACTAAAAAAATAATCCCTGTCGCGGAGTATCAAAATGATCAAAAAAGCTGAATAATTAGTTCCTGGCGTTCCCACTGATGAGGCTTATTTTACACCTACATAGAATCTCTGGTTTTAATTAAATCGCGCGCGTGTATTACATGTATCGATCTTATCTGTTGTTGCATCAGCAATCGGAGAATATTTAACCTAGACTCAGAAACTTGATAATTACGAATTCTAGTTATGGAGGATGGTTGTGGTTGAAGGGGAACACGCGGTTAACAGACGTCAATGGTGATCACTTTTATACACAAACTCTTAACTTACGATGTCCTGAATACGGTCCATTTTTTTTTAAATAAACTCTTGGACGTTGATTTTATACATCTTCACGTGCAACAGTTAATGTGTATCTGTAATATATGATATTAACCTTCAGGTGTTATATGTTTATCATTACAATACACGTAATGAATCCACTTGCAATTATGATATCACCAGGCGGCAATTTACCAAATTATAAAGAGTTATCAATGTGCTGTAATACTACTGAGTTTAAATCATTCCCACACTTCTCTAAATACAAGTTATCTTTATAGAATTTTCGGTTGTAATACGATCTTTCACTGCTTTCTTGCATATTTATCATTGACTCTGTACTCAAAGATCAACAATGCACTCTTCATGAAGTCTCAGTTAAGCATTGTATTTTCGATATAGTATTATGTTAGAGAAAAGATAACAATAAATAAAAATTAATTGAGCTAAAGTGTATATTAGCTATCTTGTTATTGTTTCATTTATATGCATGTTCGAGTTGTAATCAGTACTGTTATTCATTCGATCTTTGGAGATCGCTGAGCCCTATACTTATAGTTAGTTATCGGTGGTACATTTTCAATTTCTTTTGTTTTCTTACTTAATTTTTGACACAGATAATGAGATTTGCACAAATATTTTCACAATCTGGGCAGTGATCGGTATTGCAGAAGATAACGATTCTGATGCCTAATTGTTTAGTGGTTATGGTTATGTTGAACATTACATGGCTTTATGCTCAATTCATTTTATTTAACCAAATTCAAAGCAAATAGCTGTTTAGTATCATGTGATGTGATGTAGATATGCTTTGATACTTTAATAAAGTACCAGATGGTATGTGGACACTTAGTATGAAGAAGATGAATACCTATGTATCACCATATTTATGTTGCTTTATATTGACAAATGTCTTATCTCATTTGTATGAAAATATGTTGCATTGTTCACGTTATATAAAAATTTGTTTGTAAATTGATTGTACTTTTTCAAAATAATTCATCATAAATAGTTATTGTAACGTATGAAATACATATTGATACTATTATATGAAACAATCTATGTGATTTCAAATAGAACACCCATTTGCATATATATAATTTCGTCTTCAAATCCTTTACTATACCCATGTTAAAGTATATTATGGATAGTAACTTTGATTTTCTATTGATCAATTTGTGGAATTATATTACAAAATGCCAAAAATTATAAGTACGCATAATAATAATAATTCAATTATTAATTAATCTGAAAATTATGTAAATTTGACGTCTGAAATCCATTTTTTCTTAAATATATTGTCATAAATGATGTTTTATAAGTTTTTATAGCACAAACAACGACAAAAAATTATTATTTTGGATATTGTATTTGAAATGTAACATTAGAAACATGTTACAACACTAAAAATTTAACAAAACATACGTTGTTGAGTTAACTAAAGTTATTTTCTTATTTCGGCGGCCATCTTGGCGGCCATCTTGAATTTCTGGGCTTTGCCCACGGACGCCATTTTGGCATCAAACGGTTCTGACAACTAGAAGCCCTGGCGAACATTTTAGTATATAGCAATCAATGTGGTCCGAGGTAGACCACCCCCTCGTATTTTAGGTCTTGATATTTGCAGCACAACTAGGATTCAATGAAAGACAACGATATTTTATTATATATTATCTAATCATATCTACTCCTGTATCCTTTAGACAGACTTATTGTACTAAGATATATATTGCATATGAGTAATATCCAGATCATATAAGCTAGATAAGCTAGGGCTCATCAATAAATCATACCTCAACATATTATTTAATTAAATGGTATAACACTTGCATATTGAGCACTTGAGTATTTTCCAACGTTTGTATCAACGTTATTACGTCGATAATGGATATATTTACCACCAGTGTACGTGCATCTGATCATTATTGTATCAACAACACAAACAGACAACTTAATATATTTTTAAAACAAAAGTATGAAAGAATAAATTGGAAATCGCAGAGTTTAACAAATGTATGGCATGCTTGATCTTTACATGATCTTTACATTGACACTTTATTACAAAATGGTAACTATGCAATCAAATTGAGTATGCTTGGATTGTTTTGATCATTATACAACGACGCTACTATATTAAATTTAGAGGTAATTGCTACTCGATATTATTGCCATTGCATCTGTTACCAGCGTTAGCTGTATATCGGTTAAATTATTCTTACGTTTTAAACAGACTATAGCGATTAAACCAATAATTCAGTCCGTGGTCTGTATCAGATACTGAAACTATTCTTTAATTTATTGCATCAACAAATGTCTTATAATAATTATAAATATCAGCGTACCGTTTTACCTTCATCCAACTAGAAATGTACTACTATTTCGCTCTTGTATCAAATTTGTCTCTTGGGAGTCTATTCAAAGTGGTCAGTCCCTGCCACACTACCAAGCGATACGTTGTTGTTTAAACAGCCTTTTAGTTTAGTGTTTATTTATTTTCGTATTTGTTCTTTTCGTGTCTGTATCCACTGTTGAAGGCGTAAGCCGAAAGCGCTTGGGTTTTTACAAACTATAGCACTGCAGAAATGTGTTTTTCCCCATCTATTAACTTATTCAGACATGTTCGTATCCCCTCGGGGATCTAGTGCTTTTTGAAAGGTATTTTGTAGATGTATATACAGCTATTCCTAAAAGGATACGCATACATAACTGTAGGAAATGTTCTTAAACGGTAAGTGTTTACTTAATATAGCATCCACGATAGGGGCAAGCTGCGCATTCCACGATCGAGGCATGCGGCGTACTTAATTTCATGTTAACTGGCGGATGAGGCACGCAATTAAACATATATGAATAGAAGTAGGTAATCCAGTTACAGCCCTTGGAGCAGACAAAACTTATTGTTTAATAGTTTGGATTTTTAATTGTATAAGGAACCTGTTGTTTGGGCAATGACATTGTTGTCCCAATGTTATCACATAACATAGCTTCTGGGAGTGTAATAAAGCCAGACATTATTTCTTGTAATGCACTAGTGTATTACAGATGCAAATGTGGACCGACTCACTGTGTTTGTGCACATTAAAACGTTTAATCCCAGTTGTTTAGCTGATTCAGAAGCAATCATGAAAATTCGGCTAATCCCGTTATATCAAGATTTGGTATGTTCAAATTATTGACGTTTTGTTAGCCGCAAGGCAACGGCACTGACATAGTGCAATGTTGCTAAGCTGTAGCACTATAAACAATATAGCCGTCTGCCACACGTGTTGATGAATGTTTTGAGTTGCATGTTTGTTATTTACAATACAGATGCAGGTTTTATTACTGATTTTATATAAATAAACTATATATAGTTCAATCGGCTAATGACATTGCGAAATGTTATAGAGAACTGATTTTGAATGCAAATTAGTTTTGGCGGGAAACTGATGCGCATCACGCTAATATGACGTAACCAATATGGTGACCTTTGATATACACTGAACAACTTTAAAAACGCAGCAGGGAAATAAACTAAGATAACTGATATATTTCAATAGAAATTCAATTTTAATTTCATCTAATTTACTTAAGACATAATAAATATGTACCTGTGTTTTATCGGTGAATAAAATACAGTTAGGATTCGGCTGCGTAGTAATTAATTTACTCTTGCTAACGCACTCCGAGTGACTAACTGTATTTTATTCACCGATAAAATATAGGTACGTATTTATTATTTGGATTCTAACACAAAAATAACCCCATTGGTTACGCTATTGTTGGGGCACTATATATTATCTTGGAGGTCAAGGTAATCAGGCTGCTATGTTTACAGGCTGTTTCATTGGAATTACTGTTGAGTTTGTCTTCGTGACGTATATTTACCAAGTGACGGCATGTAACGTGGCGCTTGAACCAACGGATGAAATATACGCGGGGAATTAATGGAACAGCTGTATTTTATCGTAGTATAACATACAGCTGTCTCTTTTCTTTGTGTATATGGAAGACTGTGGAGATCGTGTTAGAATTAACAATATCTTCAGTCGAATTGTTGAAAATTTCATTGAAATTGATCAACAGGAATCTTGTTAAATTTTAAACATAACAGTATGACTCCCAAAAGCAGAAGGCACAACTAATACCGAGTATTTCCACCATTAGCGGCAACGTACACTTCACATCTCCCTCGCATTGATCGAATGATGTTCGCAATGATGTTATTCCATTCATCAACGACGGTTGTTGTAAGTCCAAAACAGTTGTCTGATGTGGTTGGCGACGACGTACGCGTCTATCGAGCTCATCACAGACATGCTCAATCGGTGTCAAGTCCGGTGATAAAGTGGGCCAGTCCATGACATGCACGTTGTTCTGTGCAACAAAATCCCTTGTGTACCGTGCAGTATGGGGCGGGGAATTTTTCTGTTGTATAGTCCCAGCTCTTCCCATATTCATTCTCATAAACGGCACCACGACAGGACGTAAGAGACCGTTGAATTGTAAAATTGTAACTAATTGTAAAGACGTTCTTTAACTTTAGTAAACATTGAATGCATAGCTTCTAATACATCATTTTTCTACCGTTATTATTTGTTCGTAGTTTCGACTTTTAAAATGTATAGCTTACTATCAATGTTACATTGTAATTAAACGGGTTAAAACATGATGTTATGCAACATTTAGAGATATTTGTTATTAATGCGAAGAAGATGTGAGGCGTGCATTGCGGCTAATGGTGGCTATACTCGGTATTAGTTGTGACCTTTGCTTTTGGGGGTCATACTGTTATGTAACAATTTTCCTGTTGATCAATTTCAATGAAATTTTCAACAATTCAACTGATGATATTGTTAAGTAAATTAGATAAAATTAAAATTGTTTTTCTGTTGAAATATATCAGTTATCTTAGTTTATGTCCATGTTGCCTTTTTAGAGCCTTTCAGCGTACATTCGAGTAATGCTGCGAAGCTGTGTATGAGATGTTGCAAATGTATCGCATTATTTGTAGGGCAAATGCATTATGGCTGCGTCACGTAGCTGACGCCATGAAAACAACAACACGACACCATGATTTCTCTTAACAATTGTCGGCGGATACAATGTAAATTGACATGTAAGTGGAACTACCACGTCGTAGGTGTGTTATGTGATAAATAGAATCTTACATTATGTGCAGTAGTGATTCTAAAAACTCGTTGGATAAAACGATAGGATGCTCGGCAGAGCCTCGTATCCTATCATTTTATCCAATACGTTTATTAAAATCAATAATGCACAGTCACTCGTAATATCCTCTATAAAGAATACTTCGCGGTGTAAATGTTTTACTGAGTATGTATTGAACATCCGGGTTACGTCGGTACTATTTCCATATCAAGCATGTAAGAAGTGATAGGATACCGATTTTTATTTATGTCAAAGCATAATCTCAAACATCATTACTAAATACGTCAACAGGGGAGTAAATGTTCAGTCAGAACACCTTATTATACTAAATGTACCGTTAGTAATATTGAAAGGTTAACCAATCGGAAAATATGAGCATTATTGTTTTCATTAGAATTATATTATTATGACGGTGATATTAATCTGATAGTTGAATGTCAAGAAATTTATCATAAAAAAAGGAGTTAGCTGAAATATGTGAGGGAGACGATGGAGAAAACTCGTGCCTGAAAGAAAAGCATGTTGCTTATATAGTTTTTAAAAGATAAACGATTATAGAATAATAATTAAAGGCTGTTACTGATTAAACATATTGCATGCTTGCCTGTTTAATATTAATTATATTAAACGACTTGGATAACATTATATGATGCTAGGCAGTTATGCATAGTGTTTAATAATGCACTATTACATATCAAATAGGCAAGAATGAGAGATTCTATTTATAACATAACTACAGACTAGCCTCACAAGTAACATGTTCCATTACAGTTCCATTGTAGCTCCCTATATATAACGTGTTCGTATGATGAAGGAGTGTCGTCTGTTTTGTATGATGACGTCGCATGCTGACTCGGTCTTCTCCGTACTCCAGCTAATTCGTCCAATGCTGTAATCCTGTATTTTAAACGGTTACGGAAATCGACGAGGTAATTCCGATGCCAAGCTGAACGGAAAGGACCGAACGATTATTCGGACGACATTGGCGTATGTATTTCACTAGTGTAATATGATAAATATATAATGGCTTTATTAAACTCCCACATCGCACGTTATGTGATAAATTGATAATTATTACAGCGATACAGATATCGAATTTAGGCATTAGATGCATGGATCAGCTGATCCTCGGTTGCATGTTTATCAATTGTATATACGTTTTAATGGCATATATGTCAACATTGGGCCATTGTAGCTTGAAGTCCTATTTAGCATTGACAGTTATTTGGCCAGACCCTCTTTCTTATATAGGGAAACCATGATTGCAATGGATTCTGAGTGATAAATATTTACCACACATTTAGATTGCTTGATTTGTTTCCTGTTCGTCGTACTTATGATTGTCAAAGATGATTGGATTTGGGATTGGTTTAGACCCAATGGCAGTTCTATAGACAGTTTATTGCAGAACAAAAAACTATTTGAATTTGTTACGGTGCTTAAGTGACAAAACACGATATACGGAGGAACATTTCCATTATAGTTTACACTTTTACTAAATGGCCAATTTAAACTGACTGCAGCTGTAACATCTGAATATGTTTTTCATGGCACATTATGGAAAAATATGACATTTTGTTTATTGATTACTTGCAATTAACATCTTCTGTATAAAAAACATATACACTCGAAAAGCTATGTTTTAGCTCGGATAACATTAAATGTACTACACTGTCAAGAAGTAGTTTTTTGTTTTGTTGTTGTTTTGTTTAAGAACTGTTTATGGAAAAATAGGAAATTAATTGGCTCTGTAACATTCAGATAATAAACATTTATTAAAATATATTTTAAAGAAAAGTAAACAATTTAAATATAAATCAGAACAAATAATGTAAACTGGGTTATATTTGCAAACCATTTTTCGAATATGGCGACTGGGTTAATTTTAGAATGATTACATACGTTTAAAGCCGTGATTATAATAATTGTGTGAAGAAAAAACAAGGGAATGTTTAAGTGGTGTCACAAACTGTAAACAATAACATACGTAACCGTTTCACACTATACATAGCTTTACTATTATAAATTTGCGCAATCTGAGGTTTGTACCGGCAAAACTCGACCTGCCTAAGCCCGACTATAGGTTACACGTGTGTAAACTCACTAAATATACATAATTTCATAATACGTCCACCTTCAATTTCATCTCCAAATCGTGGAGGTCGCCTATTTTGAAACTTCCGGTCTCGTTTTTGATCAGCTTCCTGTCTCACGGTGAAGTCACACATACGGGATTAACAATAGAAAGCAAAAAGCAACTTACTAACGTTCTTTCATGAAAAGAAATAATGAATTTTAAAGAATGCTTAAACGTTTTTGCAGGATTTCCATCGATTTTCGTACAATGTATTTAGCTTTATTTCTAGAATACACATTCGCAAATCTCGATCAATCCCAGGGCCGGAAAGGCCGACATTGACCGATATAGAACAAAGTTAATGTCGTATAATACGAAAGGAGGCTACTCTCTTTGATTGTTTAACAAGGACACGTTCAACACACGGCGTGATTTCCGGATTAGAGTGGTTGAGTTGTATTGCAATACAATGGGAAAACATACTTTTTTGAAACGGAATGGGCCGAATTTCTTCCCCATATGACAACAAATGATAACAGCATCGCTGATGAAAAACAATTTGTTTTAATATATGAGTTTAGTATATGATAGAACAAAATATGTGTTTCCAGTAAAGATATCATACATAAAATAGATACACATATGTTTACTTTAAAGCAAGTTAAATGTAATAATAAATGTTAATATGAAATAGGCACTGTCTAGATAACAGGCAAAGTACTTTGATACAATGCTTTAACAAACTGCCATATATATGTAAGAAAACAAACATGTTGCTGCGTGACTGAACTCACTCTCTAAAATTAAAACATGGATATGCATTATATTATTGAGATATTCTACTGTACTGGAACATTTCTAACACGAGATTGACATTCAAAATAATTAGGCCAAATAAAATAATACCGGTGTTTATTGTGACCCAACCGACTCCTTTAAAACGCCGCTGACACCTCTTTTTTATTGAGTATAAAACAAATCTAATTATTCCGACAATTGTTCACTTTGTCAGCGCCCGAAAATTTAATTATAAAAAATGCTCGTGCATCTTTTCTGTACAAAGAAAAAGATCAACTAAAGTCTGCCATTCAAATATATTTGTATCTTATTGTTCCCGAGCTTCAAGTCTTTATACATATTACTGACAAAAAATAAAAGCAAAAAATAAAAAGCTGACCTGCATACCCATTTTCTTCCAACAATGTTGCAGTAAACCATGTATTATTGTATTAGGCCATAGAAATATATTTGTTTACACATTTTGCTAAAAGTCATATCTATTTCTAGATGTTGGATTAATTAGGATTAGGAGGATTAGGATTTTATCAAATTTAGACATTGAAGTTAGTTGCTACCCTTAAAATAGAGACAGGCTTTTAACTGTGCAAAATGTACATTTTATCGAAGTGCTCTGCCCTTTATATAGGCATTGCCTATTTCATACTAGATTCGCTCTCGGTCAGGATGTTAAGGCATGCATTTGTAATAACCATGGACATGGACATTTGGTATTATATTTAAAGCGTTCCATTGTACGATGTAAATGGCAACGCGATAAAGCACGCCAGAGACACACAAATGCATTAAACTTCAAACGCTCTGTGTCATGGACATGCTTGGCATTGTACTTAAAGCGTTCCAATGTGCGCTGTAAATGGCAACGCGATAAAGCACGTCTGAGACACAACAAAACACTTGCAACGGTCTGTCTAAATCCATAAACAAAAATCTCGTCATGTTGTAATACCGATTACGCATTCAGCTGCCAAATACCCAACTTAACATAGTACTTTATTTGAATTTCGGCTTAAGATTCTTCCTGGTTATTTAACAACGAATGAAAAACAGTGAGATAATTATCTTAAAATGACTGTGCTGTGCTGACATTGAACTTAAGGTGATAATCTAGGCACATGTTTTTGCATCGCGTGTTTGGAAATAGAACGTCAATGACAAGAACATGTATTATAAGGATGTTTTTGTCAACCTGTTCTCGTGACCAAATATGATTAGGATACATGTACCGGTACACATCTTATCAGTAATCCCACTTACTTTAACTCAGTCATTTACGATTGCATGTCAAATTGTCGACAAATAATGCCTTAAATAGATTAAACACTGACTAGTTCCTTGTAGCACGAAACACACTGTGTTGATAACAAATAGCCGGTTAATTTGACAAATAGGATATATATATATACAGTTAGACTCAGTTAGACAGAAAAAAAGATGACAATATTATATTTCTAGTTAGTTTCGCCATTATAAACATTATAATTGCAGCATTATCTTTTAAGAAAATGGCTGACTATGTCCTAGTTTGAGATCAAGGTGTTTTGCTTGGCCATCCGCTGAGTACACAAAAGGTGATGTCATCTATTTCTACAAGTATCACAAATTATGCGGCGTATTTTATTAACCCGATATCCTTCCGGCTTACAAATCCCTCTTAATTATAATTGCTCTCACGAATACATTGTTGTTACAGTTACCGAATGAAAAATACTTTCATATATACTTTCGATATCTGTACATGACCTAGATCATGATATAAGCTCAATAGTATTCTTTTGATTTTTAATTAACTCCAACTTTTGCCAGTACAAAATGTATATACATATACGCTCGTACATGCTTTATGTTGTTCTTTTTTGGCGAAAACGGTTTTCAGCCATATGCTATCGCCCATAGACCGGATACATCGGTTTAGTGCACCACGCGGATGTTACCGTATTTTTCAAGACAAGACTGATCGCAGTATCTCAGTCCGATGTATTTGTCTAGATTTGTACGACTCTCACAATGTTTGTATTTGAAATCAAGCGTCGCTTGATTTACACATCATCATAAACATTTACATCATTATTCGCTTTATAATTTGAAGCGTCAATCATTAGCTTGCACTTCCGGATTTTGGATATTCTATGATGCGGCGCTTTTGATTAGTAAAATGTGGGGCTTTTAGAAATCGTCAGTAATATGGCAGAGAACGGTACCATATATGAATTTTAAAACTATGTTAATATAATATATTTATAAGAATATAAAACATTAATTTAATAATGTCTTTTTTAAAAAAAATCTTTATTACAATAATTTACATATTCTAGTTCTGTTTATTTATAACCAAACTCATTAAAAATACAATTTATAAGTCAATAGATAACTAGGACTATCCTTATTTTTCTGTCTGACTCTTCGTGTTTTTCTTAAGAAAATAAAAACCATGGAATTAATTTTGCTTAATTCACAATATTGAATAATGAGTTTGACTCTTGCGTGTAGACACTAACTTCGTGTTGGGTATGCATTTTTATTATTATTATTTTTGTTTAAATAAAATATTTTATTGATTAAAACGATCTTAATCAGTTCTATTTTTTGTTTTTTTACAAAATTGGCATTATAAAGCAGTTATACGTATATATAAGTATACATACTCCCTTAATAACGGGACATGCGACAATCTCGGCTACTGATTCTGAAGCTGGGCCCCACAACTTTCGCCAGCAAGAGGCCCAGTTGGCTCTAGTCCAAAACTATTAAGCTTCATCCCTGGAAAACTATTATTTTGCATATTGTAATTGTCATGTCTCTTTTCATAAAGCGTCATTATTCATGAATATGTAAATTCAGTTAACTATTACTGTGTATGGAAATCATTATAACACTATTACTGAGATTAGGTTTGACCTAATTGGCGATTTCATATAGCGTATATAGTGACCAGTAAAGCGTAAATTTGCTGCACCCCTCGTGTATTGATATAGTTAATTGTAAATTCCATTTTCTGTATACGTTTTGGAATCGAGGTGAAATATGTTTTGTTCTAATAAAATTCCAAGGAAGTTTTGTATATGTGTATGAGTTAGTTATAATGTGTGTAAATGTAATTTAGACATCACTGGGAAAAACGCAAATAATCGGGAGATGTTTAATTAAAGTAATGTATCAGCGGGAGAGCGTGACGTCATAGCTTTTTCTTTTTTTTGTTTGCGCAGAGGCGGCCATTAAATATTTACTTCACATGTTCGAAGAGAGAGAGACGTTGACATTTTGGAGTTTGGGAAATACAAGTAATCGTAAGTAGAAACTGTGTTTTATTGTGCATACAATTTACATTGTCTTCTGTTGGACGTGTCAAATTAAACATAGGCTCAAGTTTTTCCTTAAACACGTGTGTTTCATATACCACGTTGAAGGTTTTGTGTTTATCGACAATTTGGCCCATTTTATTAAGGTTTTCTTAACTTTCCTCATTATCTTGTATTAGACACTGATGTCGAGTTTTGGACCTCTTTTAACAGTCCGTAAGTTTACTAATATTATTTCTTATGGATCTTTGTTACGATTCTATTTCGTGGTCAGTGACATTTCCTTTGATGAATGCAGAGCGTTAAAATATTTAATTTAGGGTAACTAAAGGGGCGTGGTTATACCGTACTACAACTACCGGATATTGGAATTTAGAGTACGGTCACTATGACGTCACAGTGTTACTAAGTACACCATGCTACAAAAAAGATAGAGTCTGTCTCAGCTCGTTGGTTTTTTAAACACCTCGATGGGCTACGCCCATCTCGGTGTTTAAATAAGCCAACTCGCTGAGACCAGACTCTATCTATTACTTAGACACTGATGTCGAATTTTGGACCTCTTTTAACAGTCCGTAAGTTTACTAATATTATTTCTTATGGATCTTTGTTACGATTCTATTTCGTATTTCTAATAAATACTAATTGGCCCTTATTTCGTTTTTCGCAGAATGGTATTACTCTCCAAATTAACAATTATGAGTCTATTAGATAAACTTTAAAATAAATCGTTCACCTCTTTGGTTACACTCTGCGTCATCAATACAAAATCCACAAAATTACTCTTCATTTCTTAGAACTAAACCATATGTACGCCTTACACCTTTAAATCTTCATTCGGCAACCTCGTTTCATGTTACTTCTAATAATATTACTAGGATTTTTAATAATGGCTCAAAAGTTTCCGTAACTCCTCTACGATCACCTGTTTTGAGGAAATACCATATAAAGTCTCCTTTCAGAAATCATTAGTTTATTCAAGTCGCAGGGTGTTTCCCTCTAATTAATAAGTGCAATACTAAGAGGTGCAGTTGTTGCAATTATTTATCTTGCAAGTCCACCATTAAATCAGCTGTTAATGGTAGATTGTTTAATGTATGTCTAGCTTCAAATGTTGATTGACGTACATCCCACGTCATTTATGTTCTGACTTGCACCAAGTTGCGGTATACAATATGTTGGACAAACAGGTCGATCCTTAAAAGTTCGATGTCGTGAACACAAATATAATGCAAGTAATCCTAAAAAGTTAAAAAATTACTTGTACTAACACTTTCGTCAGTCAGGTCATACTTTTAATAACGTAACTGTTCAACCGGTTGAATATATTTTTTTTGATAATGATGCTACTAAAAGCTTTAAAATAAAAGCTAGACATATTGCAGAACTTAAGTGGATGAAAAACTTACAGACACCTTATCCACTCGGCCTTAATGACACGATTTATCAAGAAGGAAATAGTTCTAAAGATCCTAATATTGACATTTTTTCTATATTTTCTATCCGAAAGCGTAAATCTAGTTCTCATGGTCTTAGGCGTAATGGTAACATCAAACGTAAATCGCGTGTAATTATTTCTGTCGCTGATTTACATACTATTTTTAAACAGTCTGGAAAGCACTCTATGCTTTCACGGCTTACCTCTTTGTCCATTTCATCACTAAAGTTGATCGACGAGGAAGCCGAAAAATTTCTTTCGTACAGATCCCTTGTATAACACTGCTTCCATAGTTCAAAGCTATACACAACATGTTCTCCGACCCCATATTGACAAGGAGTCTGATCACGTCAGGCATTTTCTAAAACTACTATATATTAATAAAGGTATTGATTTCATTGACATGCCTAGTAGTTTTCGAGATACTCATGTAGTTGATTCTATCCCAAAATATTTCAAAAATTCCGAAAGTCCTGTAATTTGTTATAAGTATAAAAAGCCTATTAGAAATATTATTTTCAACTAAAACACAATAGTTTCTGACCTTGATATAGTACATAATACTCCTAAGGAATGTGAATGCAACTCATAAAAATGTTGCTATGCTCCAGCAGGCCATGTCATCTTTGGTAATTTTGATATTATTGATAAACGTATTCAGCATTTGTTTTCGAAAGGTCCTAAATATAGATTACCTTCAACTATTGATTTTAATGCCTGTCGTGCCCAGATCGCCCACTCCATTGAAGATTTTAGTATCAAATGGTGTCGTAGAGAACGTGCGGACCCAAACTCACTTTCTACTTCGAAAAGGTCAATTCAGAAAATTATAGATACACGTATTAACTTTTATAATGCTAACCCCTCTTTACTTCCTCCGAGACCTAGGTTTTCCTTTCGTAATTTAAAATCGGGAATTCAGGAATTTCATCATAAATTTGTTTTAGTTCCTCCAGATAAAGCAGCTAATAATGTAATTATTGTTTGACACCTACATTACGTCAATGTTTTATCTCTGGAACTCGGCAGCACCAATTCGTATACTCCATATAATTCTACTGGGGATGATGTTGTTTCCGCACATATTACTCGGTGCACTACTTTCAAGGCTGGTGTAAACAATAAGCAAAATACACTGACTACTATGTACTGGATTCCTAAATTATATAACAATCCATATAAGGCTCGCTTTATTTCGAATTCTAGTGCCCGCACCACAACAAACATCTCCAAACGTTTAACTTCTTGTCTTACTGCCGTTAAAGATCAGGTTAAACTATATTGTGATAAAACTAATGTAAACTCTGGGATTAATTTATTTTGGTCTATAAAAAATTCAGGAGACGTTCTTGATAAAATTTTCTATAAACGTCAAGTTTCATCAATAAGCACTTATGACTTCTATACACTATATACAACCTTACCACATTACCTTATTAAAGACAAGCTAATTTCTCTTATTCCAAAAACATTCGCTAGATGAAAACTACATTTTTGGCATCTAATAATATAAAAGCGTTTTTTACTAACGGCAGTTTAGACAATTATACTATGTGGATATGCTATGAAGTTTGTGAAGCACTCATCTTCCTATTAGATAATATTTTCGTCAGTTATGGAACCACCGTTTATAGACAAATTGTTGGTATCCCTATGGGTACGCACTATGCAACACTTGTCGCAGATTTGTTCTTATTTTGCTATGAAAGGGATTTCATGTTGAGTCTTTCACCAGATACCCAGGCAGATGTTATTGAAGCCTTTAATGACACCTCTCGCTATCTGGATGACATATTGAACATTGACAACCATTTCTGTCCAACTATGGTTAATTATATTTATCCTAAAGAAATTCAGCTTAACAAAGCTAATATATCTGATATTAACGCTTCTTTTCTTGATTTAGATTTCTCGATTGAAAATGATGAAATAATTAGCAAAATATATGACAAGAGAGATGATTTTAATTTTGACATTGTTAATTATCCCCACTTGGATGGGGATGTTCCCCGAGCAACTTCTTATGGGGTGTATGTGTCTCAACTTATTCGTTTTTCTAGAGCTTGTACTCGAGTTCAGGACTTTAATATTCGTAATCTTTGTGTAACTAAAATGTTACTCAATCAGGGTTACCGTTACCATAAACTTCGTTAAACTTTTGCAAAATGTTATTATCGTAACCCTGATCTTCTTTCCAAATATAAAAGTAATTTAAGGACTCTTCTGCGACAAAGACTATCACAACCTGACTTCTATAATGATGTGATTTATAAATTTCGTAAGATTCTTGGTCCTGATCACTTTCATACTATCTTTGTTAAACTTGTTAAAAAGTTTATCAAAAGAGGTTATGACCCTATTATTTTGCAACGTACTGCATGCTTGGTGGTGGACCCTTTTACAGTTCGCCACTATGCTTTCCTCTTTACTTGTACGATGACCAGACAGACTGTGGACCCTATGATGACGCCTACCTAAAGCCCATTGGGACGGTGGCGTTTGATGTTTGTCTATGATCTTTCTTGTCGTGCCCTTAATGGTTTATTCTCTTACTGCACTGGCTTCTGCCAAGTCATTGAGTACCTTCATTGTGGCTTTCTAGGCTATTGTTTTTTTTGTATTATATTTACACGAGCATATTTGTGTTTTACTTATATTGCCTATTGATGCTGCCTGTTGGTTAGAGATTAGATAATGGCGGGGATTTCTTTATTTACACTGTCCTGTTTTAATGGGATGAAGTAGGGTAAGTGTGAGGTTTGATGCACCCTAGAACCGGTTTAAACCCCCAGTGGCCTACTTTGCCACTGACCGTTCCAAGGCGGTAGCCCTATTGTCAACCCTTTCGTGTTTGTGATGTCGTTTGCATTTATTTTTGCTTTTGACTTCTTGTTTGTCTGTTTGCGTGTTTGTTTCTGTGTTTTGTGGTTGACTGTTCTCCTTGAATGCTACTTTCCCTGTCCGATCTTTTTATATTTATTGCAGGCATTTGCAGTTGGTGTTGTCACGGACTGACCTACATAAAATAAGCGGAGTGACTATTTATAGACACGCACCTACATAAAATAAGCGGAGTGTCTATTAATAGACACGCAGGTAAAAATAGAACAACCGTAAGAGTAGGACGATGGCGGTTATCACGGCCGTAATATTTATACTATAATTCAATACTGCGATAGAAACATTGAGTTTAGACTATATAAAATTGGCAAACAATTAAACTCAGGGACACGTCCAATAGAAGACAATGTACATTGTATGCACATTAAAACACATTTTCTACTTACAATTACTTGCATAACTCCAAAATGTCAACGTCTCTCTCTCTATTGGAACATGTGAAGTAAAAGGGGCGCTTCTACACACACACACAAAAAAAGAAAGAAGCTATGACGTCACGCTCTTCCGCTAAAAGATTACTTAAATGAAACACCTCCCGATTATTTGCGTTTTGAGAAGTGATGTCTAAATCACATTCACACACATTATAACAAATTCATACACGTATACAAAAAATCCTTGGAATTTTGTTAGAAAACAAACTTGTTTCAGCTCGATTTCAAAACGTATGCATAAAATGGAATTTACAATTAACTATATTCATACACGAGGGGTACAGCACATTTACGCTTCACTGGTCACTATATACACTATATGGCTGGGCGATCGCTGTAGTGTAAAGAAACACGCTTTTCTTTCGAGAAAAAACATCCATGTTCAAGTCCTAGCAGGGACCGTACACTTACAGAGTTGTACATACAGTATTTTTGCACATCAATAAAAAAAAATGTGTACACCATGAACTTAAAAATATATACATTTTATCATATTATTACCATATGTAAATTGTAATTATTCATACATGTACATTTTCCATTTTCAGAGTGTGTTTTGTTTTATATAAGTTAGCAATGAAACATTATGTACAGTCAAAGTCTGTTTAAGAATACATGTAGCTGAAACTCAGCTAGAGCGAATTATAGGTTTTAACGAAGTTTTTTTTGTAGTTCGCCGTCCAGCTCCTCAAGTCTTTGCTTTATATAAAATAGCGGATATAGCGTTTTCTTGGTTATAGCGAAGCACTTAAATTGCACGTTTAGTTTCAAATAAAAACATTTCATCTTTATTTTACTTTTCAAATTAGTTCTCTGCCTTTGCTACACCAAATTGAACTCACTATTAATTTTACACAAAAAACTTACACAATATGCATTAAAATAAATACATGAACAGTATACACTATATATACTACAATATGTATCGTGTTTGCCGCTCGTCGTCATAGTATAGATTGTACATTATGACTTTTCTTGTTACACATTACGTGGTCCCGCCTTAATTCAATTAAGCGACGGGAAAGCTTATATTATAGGGCTTTTATAACGGATATTTCAACTGAAAAATTGCGATAACCTGTTTAAATGTTTTAATTTTACAATATGCAACATTTTAAGCCGAAATTAAGGTTTATTTCATACCCCAGCCAACCCCGTTATCGTTTCTTTAAGAAGGGGTTGGATGTGGTATGAAAGTTAATACTCGGATCACATATTGCTTTGATGCTGATTGTCCATTTTAGACAAAGAATTTAGGCATTGCAGAATCGAGTGTATCTGAGGACATGTTTTGTGAGAATCTTCAACTTGAGAATTATTTGAGAACTTTATTTGAGAACTGTAATAGTTTGTAACATGTTCTATGAGAATCTTAAATTTGAGAACTATTGTAACAGTTTTCTGAGAGTATTGAACTTGTGTTTAGAAATGTGAGAAGATGTATTCAAATAATTGAGAATATGGGATATCTGACCATGAGAGTATCATACTGTATAGTTAGCTTGAACTATTTGAAAACTATTTGAGAGCTTTATTTGAGAACTTGACACTATTTGAGAACTTAGTTAGTTCGTTGAGACTATTGGACTTGAGGTAGATTTAGAAAAGTAAGTAAAACATATAACACGAATCATTTCGCCATTAACAATCATACACATGCATACACTCTGTAATCTTAACTATGATTACAAAATATTACGGATCCATTTCCAACAAAACGTCCATCCCGTCGCCTGGTCGCTCTGACCACTTTATTATCGCGGGTAAAATACCTTCTGATAAACTGCACTGACAAGATGGTAACAACTTTGCATAGATAACACAGTGTACGTTACATGAAACGCACCTCACATCTCAAGTCATTATAATATACAAGTATTGCTCACTTGACAAAGTATAAAACAATATTATTACCACAAGTATAAAATAATGCAAATCATACTGAAAGCAAATGATCATAGTAACTTAGTATCGGGACTTTTGACTTTTTGACATATTGGCCTTTGACTTACAATATATCGGATATGACAAGTATGCTCACTACTTAAAGTTCATATATATAAATGCCTTTATTTACACTGTCCCGTTTACTGGGATGACAATAGGGTACGAGTCAGGTTTGGTGCACCCAAACCTCACCTGGTTTAAACCCCCAGTGGCTTTTTTGCCACTGACTGTTCCCAGGCGGTAGCCCTATTGTCGTCAATCCTTTTGTGTTTGTGACGTCTTATCTTGCCTTTTGTTCATCTTTAAAGTTGTTGTTTGTTTCCGTGTGTGTTTATGGTTGTCGTCCTTGCATGCTATTTTCCTGTTCGATTTTTAAAGAAGAATTCTGTTATAGCGAATGGTCTACCCAATCCGTAAACCTGATCTATTCTACTTCCGGTTGCCTAGCTTCCTCCGCTCTAGAAAAATATATTCCATCATTTCTTTCAAAATACTTCTCAAATTCAATCACCTTACAGTCTGCTTTCGGACTGTTTCATTGTTAAATAATGTTTATTTATTTCAAAATCTGCATTTATAAGCAAGATCTCATTTATTCCGCCACACGCGTATGAATATTTTACCATATTTGTAATGGCTATTATAAGATTATTTTGGAAATAATAAGAAATCCGCCATTTTGGTTTTGAACTGACGAGAATTTTAAAGGAGTTGCAGATGCTAAACATGGATTTTACCGTTAACATGTCGCTCATAAAAGGTTCTTGTGATAGAAAGAAGGATTCAATTAGTAGATATGAACAAGAAATATACGATACAAAAAGGCTTATATCCCAGAAACAGTGTTTTAAATGTGGAAAAGTTGATGAATATTTTTCGGATTATACTAGTGTTCGGATAACATTTACAGAGTCAACCAACGACGACGTGACCAGAAAGAACGCAATATTATGTAAGTAAGATATTTTCAATTTCGGGCATTATGATCATTGGGATTAGGCAACTGACTTTTCATACCCCCAGTGAACACACAAATAAGTAATCTAAGACCTTAAGTGTTTGAAGAAAGAAGAAGAACTGACAGTTCATACCACAATGAACACACACAAAGACACTAAACCCTTACATGTAACTTTCAAACCTTGCAAGGAGTTCAACATACACAGGGTATGACTCTCAGTTGTAGGCGTACGCCCTCGTTTGAACATGCCCGACGGCTTAACATACCCTCCGACGCACAGGATGTCGCGCTATATGTTCCATATACAATATAATTTAAATTAAGGTTCTACTGGAGTTAATCCGAGCCTTCTTTGACCGGTTCAAAGCATTGTATTATGTTTTGATATTACATTTGTCTTTGTACGAAAAAGTCTATATTTAAAACCCCGGGATGTGACTCCTTCGGGAATCGAACCCAGGACCTCTGCAAGCGGTAACTCCAATGTTATTGTGTTGTTGATTTTTTAAAGAAATAACACTTGCTGATTTTTTTTTCAATTTTGTTCTGAACATTGTCAAATTGATGGTATGAATTCAGAGCACAAATTATGAACAATCGTAAAATAGTAAACTTACTTCATGTTTCATTGACAAGAAACATACATGTACTGTCAATGTAAATAAATTAAACAATTGAAAACATGTATTTCAAAAGAACGCATTTTTAAAAAATATATATTGTCGATACGAAGGCACTTTTTTCTGACACACGTAAATTTAGTTAAAATATACCGTATTTCCCCTATTAGTAGCACCTTTCCTAATAATAGCGCCCCCACCAATTTTAAGAAAACCTTACCTTCTCCGAATATCCAAAACGCTTTAAAAAACACAAAACTTTAGTCTTTAATGCTAATGGATTTGATTACATGGAGTTTTTCACTACGAAACTGGCTTGGTCTATCACATAAATTAAACCTTCAGTTCTACCTTAATAAGAGCGCCCTTTTTTAACTTTGCATAGCGCCCGGACGCTACTAACAGGGGAAATAAATACGGTAAGTTTGTTATGTTACGTTGCATACCGTACAGTTTAGTTTTAATATCCTGTAAAACAGGTTTTGATTGTACCAGCTCTACAATGTGTTTCATCTCGAACATTTCGCCTGAACGTGTGTTGTTGTTTTTTATGTTTTTTTTACTTATAAAATGTCAACTTTCTGTAGTTTCATTGGTTCAATAGCAATATAAATCACTCCAAACACTCCGGAATGTTTCACCAAGTTGTACCATACAGAGAACAAAAACAGTATATGATACTAATTGAAAAAAAAGGATACATACATGTACATAGTCGCCGCTTTGTCCGCCCGTCCGTCCGTCACACTTTTGTCCGAAGCATAACTTCAAAAGTACTGATGGGACTGCAGTGAAACTTCACACAATGATAGAAGGCAATGAGAGGAAGTAAAGAGTGCAAGAACCGCCGTAACTCTGTCATCACTCAAATTAGTGTAATTGCCCTTTGTAATTTTATACTCAGAATTTTCGTCCGAAGCATAACTTCAACACTTCTGATGGGACTGCAATGATATTTCACACAATGATAGAGAGCAATACGATGGAGTGCAGAGTGCAAGAACTAGAGTTATTGCCATTTGTAATGTTATACTTGTTATTCTTGTCCGAACATTAATGCAAAACTACTAATGGATCTGCAAATTGTGATACAAGGCTATATGACAAGTTGAGGCAATGGTTCCAGTAGATATTTGACCAGACACACGACATCCATTGAAGTCCAACAATCCATCATCTTAACAATATACTGTACCAGCTATATCACTCCAGCTTCAAATTAATATGACGCGTCTCTCTGGTAATCGGCTTATATTTTCATTAACGTGTATTTAAACGTATCAAAAAAAATCAGATTTTCAGTTTCATAATTATATAGTTAAACACATAAACATGAAACCCGTAGCGGCGCCTGATTTTACACAGTGGACTTTACGTTATCAAACTATATATATGTATTTTGGGGTTTCTGTTGTAATTTTTTTTTTACCTCGAATTGCAGCAGAACGACCCCAAATTAAACACATATTTAATAAATCACCATGAAATGGTGATTTTACTTGATTTATTAAAACTTTTTTAAAATAGGGGTAGTGAAGATTGCAAGTTTAATTTTTTTTATAAGTTATCAAAATTATAAAAATATTGCTTTTTTTGTAATATGATTATAAAATGTTTCTTTAATACAAAACAAATTTGTTGATTTGTTATCAAAATTACACCCAAATCAACGAATAAACACGAATATAATAAAATATGATTTTTTACTAGAAAATCAAATTTCTATATGTCTCAGCCTAATACATTCAACAATATACGGCTTTACTACTTCCCAGTATCTATGTCTTAATCTAACTATATGAGCACCACAACCAACACAAATTTGATATTTTGCACTTGTACCTTTTCCACATTTTAGACATGGTACAACTTTACTTTGCTTTATTCTGAATTTATGCAAACTGCAGTAGTTTGAATCTTTTGTTGGTTTATTTTTACAAGGTTCGTGATCTCCAACTTTGAGAAATTGGCAAATGTTTTCAATTTTCTTAGTGTTTTCCATTTTCTTTTTCTTGTTATAATAAATATTTTTTTATTTTAAAGAAAAAAAATTAATATGATATATATTACAAAAATGAGTACCGAAGACGTTCACTACATTTTACAATTACACCGGGAAGGAGTAATTAATAATGATCAGCTTAGAAAGGGGCTAGATGCTCTTAAAGAAGTTCCAAAGGAAACTCTAAAAGAGGTTAATTCTCAAACATTAGAAAATTTACTCAAGAGACGACGTGCTAAGAAACAACGTAAACGAGAAAAGCAGAAATATGATAAATTGCAAGATGAACAAAAGCAGAAATATGCTAAATTACGAGACAATGTTATAAATGAACTGAAAGAGCTTAATGATAGAAAATCTAAAGAAGAATTAAAACTGGTTGACAAACCAATGTGTGGCTATTTTAAAGCATACGAAATATCTGCCGAGAAATACAAAGACCCTCAAAAACTATTTCGTGATAAAAAATCCATTATTACAAAACAAATAAGCAAAGAGCTGACAAAGATGGATGGATTAAAGTTTCAATTAGGTCTCACTGTAAATTTATTCAAAGATGATGGTGATACCAAAAAATACACTACAGCAGTATTACACAGCGAGCAAAATGCAATTTTAACCTCTGAAAAAATAAATGAGTTTTACGATGAATCATCTGCTTATATACAAGAGAGCCTTGAAAGATTTACAAACACAGCATCTGGATTGGAGATTGATCACTGTGTTACGTTTTACTTAAATTTTGCAAAGTATGAACCATTAAAAGGTTCTTCATATATTCCTTTGCCTAAAGTAGTATCTGATAAAAAAGCAATAATTAATGTCAATAATGAAGATAATAAGTGCTTGGAAGTGGCATTGGTTTCTGCTTTGTGGCCTAATAAAAATAATCCAACTAGGATATCTAGTTATAACAAACACATGGGTAAGTTGAATATGGATGGTATTGATTTTCCCACTCCAATTTCTCAAATAACCAAAGTAGAGAAACAAAACAACCTTGCTATCAACGTTTATGCATATACCATAACAGGAAAAAATAAAAAGGTATCTGTTTTTCCATATAAAATATCAGAACAACCAAAAGATATAAAAACATTAACAACAAAATATCACTATTGCTGGATTAAAAATCTGAATAGACTACTCTATGACCAAAACAAACATAAAGGTCAAACTTACTTTTGCGATCGTTGCCTTCACGGCTATTCTGGACAAGGACTACTTACAAAACACAAAGAAGACTGTGATGGTATTAACAAAAATTCTTGCAGAATAGAAATGCCAAAGGAAGGTAAAAATACTGTAAAATTTAAAAATCATCAAAATCAGATGCCTGTGCCCTATGCAATATATGCTGATTTTGAAAGTATAATCAAACCGCAATCAATCAAATTTGGAAAGAAATCTGAAATCACAAGTGTGCACGAAGCTTTTGGATTTGGATATCAAGTTGTCAGATATGATGGTAAAACAGAAGAACCTGTTATTTACAGAGGTGAAGATACTGTTGAAAAGTTTTTAAATCACTTAGAATGTGAGAAGAGCAACATTAATAAAATATTTGCTCACCCAAAACCATTAATCATGACGCAGCAAAATGAGGAAGATTATGAAAAAGCAACACACTGCTGGATATGCGAGGATGAAATAGGTAGAAAATGTGGTAAAAACTGTAAAGTAAGAGACCACTGTCATTTTACAGGTGAATATAGAGGTGCAGCACATAAAAACTGTAACCTGAAACTGAAAATAAAACCAAACAAAACACCTATACCTGTTATATTTCACAACCTCAAAGGATATGATAGTCATCTTATAATGCAAAAAATACATAAAATGACAGGTAATATTACATGCATTCCAAACAACGCTGAAAAGTATATTTCATTTAGTGCCGGACGACTTAGATTTTTGGATAGCTTTCAATTTATGGCTTCGTCTTTGGAAAAATTGGTTAAAGCAACAGACAAATCTGATTTCAAAATTACCAAAAATCAGTTTGGGGAACAAACAGATTTACTTTTACGAAAAGGTGTTTATCCATACGAATATATGGACAGTATGGAAAGATTTAAGGAAACGCAATTACCACCTATAGAAAAGTTTTACAGTAGTCTCTCAGATGAAAGAATAAGTCCCGAAGATTACGAATACGCTCAAAAAATATGGAAAGAGTTTAACTGTAAAACTCTTGGAGACTATCATGATTTATATCTAAAAACTGATGTAACTCTGTTAGCAGATGTGTTTCAAACTTTTAGAAAAACATGTATGAGTGCATACAAACTTGATGCTTTACATTACTATACAGCACCTGGATTATCTTGAGATGCTTTACTTAAACATTCAGAAATAGAATTGGAACTTTTGACAGACATTGACATGCATTTATTTATAGAAAAAGGTATGCGTGGTGGAATTAGTAATGTATCAAAACGATATGCCAAAGCAAATAATCCATATGTAGCTGATTATAACCCTAACGAGGAAAAACACTTCTTAATGGATCTGGATGCAAATAATCTTTATGGTTGGGCAATGAGTCAACCACTTCCATATTCTGGCTTTAAGTGGGTGGAAACAGAAACGTTGCCAGAGTCAAAAGAAGGAAAAGGATATTTTGCAGAAGTTGATTTGGAATATCCTAAAGAACTTCATGAATCTCATAATGACTATCCACTTGCACCGGAAAGATTAGCAGTAAAAAAAGAATGGTTGTCTAAATATCTGTTAGAAAATAATAGCATGATAAATACAGAACAACTAGTCCCAAATCTTATGGACAAAGAAAAATATGTGATACATCACAAAACCCTGGAACTGTATTTATCTTTGGGTATGAAACTAAAGAAAGTACACAGAGTATTAGAATTTAACGAAAAACCATGGATGGCATCATACATAAATCTAAACACAGAACTTAGGAAAAAAGCTAAATCACAATTTGAAAAAGATTTTTACAAACTTATGAACAACTCTGTGTTTGGCAAAACAATGGAAAATTTGCGCAAGCGGACTGATATAAAACTAGTCAGAACTGACGGCTCTGAAAATGAAAAGATAAGAAAAATAATAGCCAAACCCAACTTTAACAGGCGTATAAAATTTTCAGATGAATTATCAGCAGTGCATGTAAACAAAACAAAATTAACATTAAACAAACCAATTTATGTTGGGATGTCAGTATTGGATTTATCAAAGTACCATATGTATGATTGGTATTATAATACTTTGAAAAAAAGGTACAAAAATAACTGTACTTTATTATACACAGATACTGACAGCTTGCTTGTAGACATCAAAACAGATAATGCATACAAAGACATGGCTGAAATGAAAGATGAATATGACCTAAGTGATTATCCTGAAAATCACCCAATGCATGATGATACAAACAAAAAAGTATTAGGTAAAATGAAAGACGAATGTGCTGGTGTTGCTATAGCTGAGTATGTTGGATTAAGACCCAAGCTATATTCTATTTTGAGAGCGGATGAGCAGATTATTAAGAAAGCAAAGGGTGTAAAAACTTATGTAGTCAAAAAACAAATAAATTTTGAAAACTACAAAGATGCATTATTCAACAAGAAAAAATACACCCATGAAATGAATATGTTGCGATCAATAAAGCATCAAATATATGGCATAACAGTAAACAAAGTTACACTATCACCATTCTACTCAAAAAGATATATCCGAGAAGATGGAATTACAACTGATGCATATGGTTTCTATAAAAACTTATGAATTTGGGTATCAGCAGGAACAATAAGTAATTCTTCTTTGACAAATCCTCTCTGTGGCGCTGGTGCTTTCAAATAATAAACTCTTATACCTTGCGTCACCATATAACTTTTAGTCTTGTGAATATCTACACTCCACATTGGATCAGTTGCTCTGCGTCTTCCACCTTCTTGTTCCCCGGGTTGATATAAATATCTTACACTTGCATTCATACAGATAGGATCATCTTTTAATATTTTTGTTTCAACAGGAGAGGGCTTTTTTGTCTCCGAATTTATGGCTTTAACAACTTCTGGTAATCTCTTTACCCATTCTCTATTACGTTTTTGGGAATCTATTTCCTTAGCATACTGATAGCCAAACAATCTTTCAGCTAATGTTCTGTTAAATCTTTCCACTAAAGCTTGGTCTCTGTGTATTTCTGTTCTGCCTCGGCTGATATTTACTTTGTGTTTTGACATCAACTGTGATACTGCACCCATAAATTCTATGCCTGGGTCTACTTGTAATAACTTTGGATATTTCAAATGCCGACTATATATATTTTCAAATGCTTTAGCAACTTCTTTACTATCCTTGGAAGTCAGTGGCTCTGCTTCTTTGTATCTACTTGCAATATCAACCACAGTCAACGCATATTTATATGTCTTGCGGCCACGACCAATCCCAAAAGTATCATGCGGTAAAAATAACAAATCAGCTTGATGCACTCCATTCTTAGTAGAAACATCAAACCTGGGTCTAATTATTTTCTTTGGTGCGGGTAAATAAATCTGCCACACAGCTTGTTTCTTTAAAAATTCTAATGCCTTTTTTTCACTGACACCAGCCTCTTTTGCTAATTTTTTAACTGCTGTGTAACCTCTCCAAAATCCTTTTGGGCTGTAATAAATATTTTCCATTTTTTTCTACTAAAGATTAAACTTTATATAACTATAAAGAAAAAATGGAAATCACAACTGCACAATTTGATGAACTGCTCGAAGAGCAATATCAAAATAGCACAAAGAAATGGACAGACTTGGAACTACATAAAATATACAAAATTACAGATACGAAAATAGTAGATACCGAATATGATCCATCCATGGTATTGACATTATTAGACAATGGTGAAGTATGGGCGCCTGATCATCTTAAAAATAAATTAGAGAAGAGTGCTAAACCACCATATTATATTCGACCACCTGGATTGAAACCATGTAAAAACAACAAAAAAAATAGGTATCATGCATATTTCAAAGTAAACTTAGTCATTTCAAATCCAAAAATGTCTCAAGTAATTATAGTTTTAAACTATTTTTTTTTATGAACTCAATTTATACGCCACAAATCCAGTTGCAGCCATGCCCACCACAATAAACGTAATTTCTCTATTCTGTTGATCCGGAGATGGTGTATAAAAATCACTCAACTTGGGCTCCGGTTCCAAAAGTAAATGTTTGCCAGTTATGTAATAATACTGTTTCATAGCTTGGTCTACATCATCAAAAGTCTGCTTTGCATGATGTTCTTTTTGTAGTTGTTTATTAATAAAATCTAATCTCTCTGTTCTTTTTTTATTCCACTCCACTTGTGCTGCGTTTAATTGTTCCACTGCTTTGTCATGCCTTTGTCTTTCCTCATCTGAATGACTTCCCATTTTTGAAAAGAAATAATTTGAACCGCTAAACGCCAATGCATTTGTTAATGCGCCACCTATCATCATTGCTACTGCACTTGCCATTTTTTTATATATATATTTTTTAAAATTATTTCATAATATCCGCAGGAATAATACCTTGCTTAATCAACATATCCTTTGTAGCCATTGCTAACATTATATCCACAGACAGCATCCCAACATCTACCATATTAAAATCCACTTTAGGTGCTGGTCTTTTTAGTATTTTTCTGCCAATTTCAGAATATCCAACAGTTAGAAGTGTTTCCACTCCAGCGTGATACATCATATTTACAATTTGTTTTCCGTCAATACTTGCTGCCATTTTTTTTTATATGATTATTTTTTTAAAATAAATTATTAAAAATCAAACGGGTCTTTTGGTGCAACATGAACAGGTTGCACAGCTACAGGCTGCGTAGCAGATTTCTTGTTATAAATATAAAAACCCAACCCAGCAATGCCTAATAAAACCAGACACGGTGGAATATAATTTTTGTATACGTTTATTTTGATTTTTTCTGGTTCTTCTTCATCTATTGTTATTTTTGTTATCTGTCCTGCATCTCTTGCATCTTGTGCATCCTGTGCATCTTGCTCTATCTGAAGCAAACGCTTTGCCGTCCTTGCCGCTGCTCCTTTTTTTCCAGCCTCTACTCGTTTTAGAATTTTTACTAATTGTTGTTTAACAGATTGTGTATCAACTTCAACTGGTATAACTTCACTCTCTTGGTTCTCCACTTGGTTCTCCATTTATATTATCTATAATTTTATTTTTATTAAAATCAATATGTCTAACAGTTGTCAGTATTGCTGTAAATGGTGCTAAGCACATTCCATACCTGTAATACAACTCACAACAAGCACTTGTCAAAGCATGATTAATAAATGGGTCTTCCTCCAAATCTTCTATCAGCTTTGGTGGATTGGTTACATCAAAATATTTTGATACTCCAATCACATACAAGTTAATAAAAGAATTGCCTAAAGTTTTAGTCATGCTTGCCCCAAGCCTTGCTTCATATCTGCAGTAAAGTTTGTTAATTTCATCCGGGGGCATGCTATCTATATTCGTGAGTTGTATGTCCTTACCCAAATATTGACGACTACCACCGCCAGCCACTATAGCTGATAATCTTTCTTTTTTTGTTTCTTGTTGCTTTGATTCATCTGGTTCCGTCTGTTCCGATATATTTTGTAATAGTTCTTCCGCATTCATTTTTATATTATTAATCTTATTTTTTATCTTAAAATAAATATAAAATACAAAACAACTAGCAGCGATATTCATGCAACTAGTAATTGTTAGTATTGTTAATAGCATTTTTATTAACATTGTTATTTTTTCTATTAACATTATTAATTTGCTGCAAGCATTGCTATTAACATTGCTACTTTGCTGTGAGCAATGCTATTAGCAATACTATATTCATGGTCAGTATTGCTATTAACATTGCTACTTTGCTGTGAGCAATGCTATTAGCAATACTATATTCATGGTCAGTATTGCTATTAACATTGCTACTTTGCTGATAGTATTACTATTAGCAACAGTTGTAAAAAAAAAGGTATTATACCTGCGTGAAATAAATATATTTTGTAATAATAAAAAATATTATATAAGAAAAAATGGATTTGAAAATAACAGACGGTGAGAATAGTGATTATAACAAAAATTAAATAGCACTGGATATTATGACAAGAGATGACGTAAAATGTTGTATATGTGTTTCAGAAAGTAAGTTTTTACAAACGTATGCAAAAGGTGCACAGGAAACGCCTGTAATTTCTGTGACAAAGGATGACGTAGAATATTTTATATGTGAGCCAAGAGGGTATGTTTTACAAGCCCCGGAAAACATGAGTAGTGATGTTGTACCGATATTGGTTAGTGCATTGAGTTTATGGTTTATATGGGACACACTAGTTTGTATTTTTGAAAAAAATTATTCAACCCAATAACCAGTTGGTTGGTCAGTTCTCAATATCAACTTGGAATATTTAGTCTTAGCTAAAGTTTTTTTTATTCTGGTTCTCTCCTCCAACGTCGGAATAACATCATTTTCTCTCAAACAATTTTCATAACTATCTCTGTCCTTGGTGTAAAACATACACAACCATTTTACTTAATCCCTCAAATCTTTCAATACAGAATTATATCTCTGTGAAATAACCCATACTGATTGTTTGGCGTGGCGACCAGAGAATGCCAACTCTGATAACATATCTTTTTTCTTTGTTAATTATTTTGTGGCGGAGCAATCATCAATGATGTATAGTGTGGGCTTGCCAGCATATTTTTTGAAACATGAACGCAATAGTTCTTGTAGCATTTCATTTCCGTCTTTACCAACAGGATTGACAATTGTTATTTTTTTATTTTTTGGGTGTCTTACATCTCCTATCCAGGATCTATTTTTATAAGCCTCGTTCCACTTTATAGTCGGGCACAATATAATTATATGTTCAAAAACTCCAACATACTCTTTTTCAAGTATGTCAAGAACAAACTCTGTTTTACCACAGCCTGTCTGCCCACAAATAATGGCACTGTGTGAATATTTAGGATATTTTTGTTGCAAACTAGTATCCTGCTTCTTTGAATCTTCCATCTTCGAAATTGATTTGCGCATCTTGTATTATATATATGTAAATATTTAAAGTTTGATCTGCATTTGCTTTTTTATTTATTAATATCGTTATGCCTTCACTGCCGTTTTCTATTTTTCGTCCACTGCCGTGTAATAAATTGTCATTACATGTTCTAAGGTCAAGCCACAAAGCATATGATTTTGTCAAATAGGTCTCAAGAGAAACACTGGTAAAGTTTAAGTCCCTCGCTGCTATTTCTGTCTCTTTGTTTCTTTTTGATGTTAAGGCAAAATATTTGTTAATTTCATCCCAATGTTGATATGCCCTCATGCCCTGACTATACAACTGATTTGGTACTCCCTCTATTGTCATTTCAACCTTTTCAATCTTTGGGTTGTAAAAGGATTCTGTGCTTGTTCTTTCTGGGTCTTCAAACAGCATTAAAATACCTTTCATGCTCCGTGCTGGTACATTAATGTTGATGTTCCAAAGAGTATCAGATTTGTTTGCTATTATTTTTCTATGTCGCAAGATACGATCATACATAAATGACATCTTACTATTGATTTGCTGTCTTATTTGTCTGGCTAATTCAACATCACTAACCGTATCAAATTCCAAGCAGATATTTTTTATTACATAAGATGCATCAACATCACTGCTTTTGATAACTTTGTTATAATCGTTAAACGTTAATTCATATTCTAACCTATCACCAAGCCCCGCTTGATAAAATGGCATATGACTTTCTAACATTTCAAAGTCCAGTGGAATACAAAATCTATTTCCATAAGCTGCTGCTATAGCTTCATCTCCGGTGTCTGAGGAAGCATCTCCCGCGCTAACTCTATGTTTTAGCATGTTTGGTTTACCAATACCTTGGTAAGCTATGTTTTGTCGTTCAGTAGGGCTTTTCCATAAATCTACATAACAATGATATATCACTGTCATCTATTGACATGACTTCATTGCCACTTATTCTTATTGTCATTTTTTTCACAATTGTTCTACCCAGATTTTGAAATAGAGTAGCGTTGGCGTCTGTTCTGCTTTTAAGTTCTATTTCAAAGGCAAGACGAGCAGTACTTGGAACTATCACATCATTAGTACTTAGATTTGGAAATCTCACAAGCAGTTGCTGGTTTTGGTCTATTGTTGATGGATTATTAGTTATTACTACACTTGTGCGGATGCCTTTGGCACCATGAGGTTTTCTTAGTTTTCTATGAGGGCTGAGTTTGTTTCCGTAAGCTGACATTGTTTTTATTTTTTAAATATATTTTTTAAAATTAAATAAAATAAACAATGGCTGAAGGAGGATTTGAAAATTCTGCGTTCGATATTGAAGATATGACTGAAGAAGACTTAGATAGAATACTTGAAGACGAATTTATACAACCTGACCCAGAATTTCAGAGACAATTTGTAAATGAAAATAAGCTTATTGATCAGCTTGAAGGAGAAGATAAAACAGAAGAACAGCTTACACAAAAAAAGTGGTTAGTAGATCAATTTTTTACTGAAGTTAATGCTGAGATCAGCGGAATTGATTATAAAAATGATTTTAGAGTGGCTGAGGACGAAATCGGTAGAACAATGTTATATGCTATAAGAGAAATAATCCAGAAGAACCAATCAAGTTTTATAAGCTGGACACTTTAGTTAGAAAACATGGTATTAATTTTATCAGAAATATGTTAAAAGATTATGATTTATTAGTTCCACGTGAAAGAATTGCTCGGGGCAGGGCAGAATTAGCAGACTTGGCAAAAACAAAAGATACCCTCGCAAAAGCAGGAGAAGATATACAAATGCAAACTTTTTCAACAACTGAAGATGTACAAAATACAGTAGATGCTGTAAATACAATTGAGAGTAATTTGAGTAATATAATAGATGAATCTCATTCTAAAACTGCTGTTCAAACACAAACAGAAGGTCTAACAATGCGAGAGATACGAGGTTTGGATAAGGTATTGCAAAGCTTTCGTGGAGAACTTATTAATAATCTCTCAAAGCTCACTGAGCTTGATAAAGACATAACAAAAGAAAAACAAAAATTAGAACAGGTTAGCACCCCCGGGCAGGAGGATGAGTTTCAACAAGAGCGCATACGTGACAGAATAAAAAACTTAGAAGATGAAAGAAGTTCACGACTTGAAGCGGCGAGTGACAACAAAGAAGCATTACGCAGTCAAATAAACAGGATAAAAGAAACTATTAATAAGGTGTTAAAAAAAGACACAACATTGGGTGAGAGAATAAAAACATTATTTAGGGAGCAAGGTATTACTATTGTTAGTATTTTGACTGCCTTTGGTATGATTATTGGGGTATTAATTGATACCATTATTCCTACATCAAGTGCTGCTCCAACTCCAACTCCAACTCCAAAGCCTGATCCATCAAGTGTAAAAGATTGGATAAAAAAACAACTATTTAATCTTGGTAAACTTCTTGCCAACCTAGCTAGTAAAGCTGCTGCAGCACTTCCAGGAGTTATTGGTGCAATAGTATCATGGCTTTTATCTGCAACAGGTAATGTTATTAATTGGCTTGGTAACAATCTATGGGCTTTGCTTGTGTTTGTTTCCGGGTTGTTATATGTGGCAGCCAAAGAGTGGTTTAGTAAATCTCGTAAATAAGTAATGCAGCAAGACCTATTACTATAGTACCAACAATTATAGTTGTTTTGTTATCTTCGTGTTCAATCGCTATTTTTTGTATTTCTGGATGGTTATGTTCCACAGTTTTATGTATTGATGATTTATCAAAGTCAGAATGTTCCGGTAAAAATTTCTTTGTTTTGGTGCCTTGAAAAGGTTGAATATATTTTGGTGGCACTGGTTTTACATTTACATCATTGTTCAATCCTAATGCTTGTGCATCGGTTGCTATTACAATTTCATTATTGTAGTCTTGTATTGTTCCAATTCTTAATTCCATGTCGCTCGGAGACATGTACAATCCACTTCCATAGACAAAATTTACTTTACTTCTTGCATATTTTAGAGTGTTTTCATATCTTGAAATTTGACTGGGCAAGTCGATGGGGCTATTTATTGCGTCCTCTACATTTGCTAAAAAATGTTTCTGTGCATCAAATGCTGTTCCAGTTCCAAGTATATCAGTTCTTGTTTGTGATTGTGAACCAAGAATTGCCCAGCAGTATGTTCTTATGCTGTCATTAATTCTTTCTACTCCAGCTCTTGTAAATCCAAATGAACAATCTAGTATAAAAGTAGACCAGCTGTTGTCAGCCTCAGATCCTTGTGCAATGTAATCAATGTGATATGTTTTATCACTCTCATAGACTGTAAAACTCATCGTTTTGTTGTCGTATACAGTATTTACCAAAGGATGATAACCAATATGTGTCCAGTAATTATAAATTGTTCCTAGACCATCATTATAGCTTTGTTTTTGTCTCCAGTCTGAATTTAAGTCAACGTTAAACTCCTTGCATATTCTCTCGTATGCGTTTCGGTTATATGTGTTATTAAACGCATTCCAATTTGAGTCTTGCGGCATTGCTACACTCATCTCAAATAATATTCTTCTGACTTGGTAGTAGACATGAAATCGAAATAACGAACCAACCAAAGTATCAGCTTTTAGATGATTGTTAAAATCAATGCCACATCCAGTTGTCGCACACCAAATAGCAAAGTTTAACTGATTTTGCCAAAATAACATCCAATCTGTTCCCCAGCGTTGGACTATAGCATCTGATTTGACGTATGAAAGTTTGTATTTTTCAAAGACATTTGGAAATGATGCTTTAAAGCCTTTACCGTCTGATGTAATGACTATGTTTTGATTTATTATATCTATCACTTTCTTGCTGAAAGTATTTAAATATTGAGCATCTGGGTTATATTTGAATTCTTTAGAAATCATTTTTATTTGTGTTTTTATATTTATATATTAAAAAAAAATGTTTCATACAATTTCAAACATAGACAACTCTATTAATTTACAACAGTATATCGATAATAGAGATGGAACTAAGCGCGTTGGATTAAAAAGTTTTACATACACTATTGGTTGGTATAATATTATTCATGAAACCGCAAAGACAAGAAACCCAGACAAAATAGAACATTTTCCAGGTGGACTCTATAACATTCTATACTTGGCAAAAAAGTTTAAAAAGCTAAATGAAAATATTATCCTGGACAGTATTGAGCAAATTGGTACAGCCATTATAGAGACGTCAATAGAAACACGAATGTCAAGCGGTCTTTCAAAAATGTTGGGATTCAAGGACAGAAAATGGTTGACAGGTATTACTTTAGGAGATTACCCAATGGATTTAGCTCCTTACAAACAGCTATATGTTCATCTGAAACAAGTTAATACGAGTAGTAATTATTTCAATGGTGCACCAAGTACTATTATAGGTGTTGTACCTGTGGTAAATAAGCAGTATGGAGATATTGTATATACAAGTTTTTATCCTGAATATCACTGTCTTATGAATGGTGCAATTTCTGAATTGAAAATAGAAGTCAGAGATGAGTATGGCAACAAAAAAACAGAAGACTTAGAGACTTTGATAAATGATGTTCAAGATTTATATAGAGGAATTGTGCCTTTTGTTGACCAGTTTAATCATTTGAGAAATAGAGTTGATAATCTTAAATATGGGATTATAACAATATTTGCAGAGGCTAAGGGCCCACTTGTATCAAACAGAATACTCTCATTTGGTAACGGCGGTGCAGAAAAAAATGTGGGGCATGTAATGACACGCCGTGGACGGATTATGGGAAAAGGTTTAGCATGTGAACGATTAGTTGGTGATGTAACTGTAATAGTTTCTGTCAATGGTGTTGAACAACCAAATTATGGTATAACGCTTCACATCATTCCACGCAATCATGATAACTTTGATAAACCTTTAGAGATTGGCGCTGGTTCTGTTGTTAACTTTGTATGCAAGGTTGCCAACGCTACCGCTGTAAATACGGTGGCATCATTATTAATTGAATTAATTTAATTTTTTATTGATTAATAAAAAAAATGCCAAAGCAACCGACAGCACCAAGTATATATCCTGATTTGTCAGTGGAAAATTCAGTGGAAAACGGACAAAATTATAGATTACAAAAGATTTCAGAAATTGAAAAAAAGTTAATAACAGAACGAGATATACGTCAGTCACTTTATAAAAAATATAAACGTGGTATTAATATTACAGATGGAATTGACACTACCTTGATATCAGCAGGTGTTATTATGGCTGGGATTGGATTTGTTATTCCAGTTTTATTACCTTTAGAAATAGCAGCAATAATATGTGGAGCTACAGGTGTTTGTATTAATTTTATCAGACGCAAGCTTAATGTAAAAGCTCAAAAACATCATGAAATAAAAACTTTGGCAGAGGCTAAGTTAAATAGTATAAAGCAGTTAATATCAAAAGCGTTGAGTGATGCACAAATATCTGATCAAGAGTTTAAGATGATTTTAGATGAGTTAGATAAATATTATAGTTTAAAAGAAGACACCAAACAAAAAAAGGCTGAAATAAGTGAAGTTCAAAAAAAAGAACTAGTGGAGCAGGGAAGAAAAGAAGCAATGGCAACCTTACAAAAAAGTCTAAAAAGTGTGTAATAAATTGTTTTAGTAATGTGTTTGAGTACGATCCACCACCTTTGTATTCAAGGTCGGAAAATTGTTGATTTGAATGTAATTTTAATAACAAATCAACAAATTTGTTTTGTATTAAAGAAACATTTTATAATTTTGATAACTTATAAAAAAAATTAAACTTGCAATCTTCACTACCCCTATTTTAAAAAAGTTTTAATAAATCAAGTAAAATCACCATTTCATGGTGATTTATTTAAAAAAAATTAAACTTGCAATCTTCACTACCCCTATTTTAAAAAAGTTTTAATAAATCAAGTAAAATCACCATTTCATGGTGATTTATTATATATGTGTTTATTTTGGGGTCGTTCTGCTGCAATTCGAGGTAAAAAAAAAATTAAAACAGAAACCCCAAAATACATATATATAAACTTGACAGTCAAGATTTGAAAAGGTCATTTTAAAATGCGTGCAATGTTTCTTTAGAACAGGATTGTTTAATATTAATTTATGATTTCCATAAAAAAACATTACCCATTGTATACACCAGATAATCCCAGTTAAAGGTGATTCTCGTTTAAATGAGACGTTTCATGCAAATATAAATGAAATACTTTTTTTGCCTTTTCCGTTATACGTTAGCTTTCTTTGAAAACAAAAAATCATGTGATATAATCATTTATTGAAAGAGCGGTCAAAATATGTCAATTATGTCTTGAACACAATAGATTTTAAAGATGTCTCTATATAACTATATGTCTATATGTAAACAAAGGGCTTCGTCTCAGTTGAAAATAGCATTGCAAAGACCAACTCCTACCTCCCAAGCTAAAGCCGGAGTATACTAAGATACATGTATATAATGCGTACTAGTACTATTCGGATCATACTAGCAAGAACTGTTCAAGCCTTCTCAATATATCATACCTTACACAATTTCGCTACATTAAACTTATAGTTCTATTAAGTAATGTGACACGTGCATACAGGCCGGAAGCCAGCCCTGAAATTTAGCCGAGGCAAATCCCTTTTATTTTGGTGTAAGGTGGCCATCAACGTCTTCTGCGCCATGCGTTTTGGTTTGTTTTCCTGCATTTTGTTGCATCTCCCGGACAATGTTTTCAGTTTAAAGCATGACATAGTTTGTCAAAGATTGATGATGTATCGATATTGAAGTTGTTTTTATGTAAAGTATGTACATTGCCAAAATTAAACCGAGGCAGCTGCCTCGATGTGCCTCAGTGTAGCTACGGGCTTTGCATGTGATGTATTTACCACAGTTTGTTTCAATTATTTCGTAGATAATTGATATATGTACTACATACTTACGTGAATCTTGTCATTAATGTCCAAACCACACAAACAGATTTTAAGACACCTATGGAGATCGCTAATATGCCAAATTATCGGAACAAATCAGATTGCAGACCCTGGCATTTGTTATTTACTATTTAATACCGCAACAAACTACTATGTGTCTACTGAACCGAAGGTTCAGGGTTCGAGCCTTATATAAGGCATTAATTTTTAAACCATAAAATGTTAAGATATTTCAAAACATATCATACGAAACTACTACGGAAACAATCTGATTGTTTGTTTCCGACAATTCGGCATTTAAGTACTCTGTATTACATGCTTGACGTTACATGTACAAAATACCACACTTAATTACACTTGTTACCTATGCATTTAAAATCGGTTTGGTCTGATTGTATTGCTCATCATACACAATGAAGATACAATATTACTCTGGGTGTAAGTTGTTGTTCGTTAAATATATTATTTCCATTGTGACTGTTGGCAGTGTTTACTTTATGTCTGTTTCACCGACACAATATACTAATTGCATTGGAAAATAATGATCTTTCACCTATCCTCGTGTTCCGAGCTAATGAGGTAAGATGTATTGTTTCATTCATAAGATAAAATCAAGACATGCTACTCTATCTGATTTGGTGACACACTATATTGGTATTGCTTTCGTTTAATTCGAGATAAAGAGTATATATATTTATTTAGAACGGCAATGCTTTAGAAACGGTGTTTCTGCTGGATTAGAATTAAGGTTAACGAACCTGCCCTGTTCTTAAAAAGCACACACATTACTATGCTTCTCTATTGCGCTAGTAGAATATACTCTCATGCATGTGACCGATTAGTTTCAATGTGAAGATGTCTTGTCTCGGTCAAACCAACGAAATTCAGTGGCGCTGGTAGGATAGAACACGAATCCTTCAGGTTAGAAGTCCGTCGTGCTATCCATGCCACCACGCCAACTCCCACACTCACCCCTTCATCCATTATGAGTACGGTAGGCATTTATTCATTATGCAACAGACTATAAATAATGGTAATGTAGCATGTACATTAATCTGTTTTTGGCATTTACATAAAGCTACTATAGCCGTCTATAAGGCTAGCAGACTAGTGGGCATGAGCCTAAAGTAAATGGGCCGTAGTTTACGTTTGATGTAATACAATACAAGCTACATGGCTGGTAATCCGTATATCAGGCAGTTTTATAACGAATCTTTTTCATTTCTTCACCTGCTATCGACAAAACAACATCAAACAATTTCACCAATATACTGAAATTTGTTTAGACAATGCGAGTTTCCAACCATGACTATTGGATTGCCACCTGCTGCGCCTTAACACTGGGCTACTATCCTGCCAGTTGATCAATACATTTATTGTTATCGATATACTATTAGCATTATAGGCGTTATTCTTTGTTCTTTTTGTGTATGTAATTCAATACTTTTCTAAGTGCATACGTACAGCATTGACCTTCAAGATAAAACGCTTCAGACATTCCAACATTAGAATACATAGTATACGCTAAATAGACTGTGTAATCTATGTTTTAAATTCCCCAAGTTCAGTATAAGCCGAATATATATCAATTCGGAGGTCCCGAATTCGAATCCGTCGTTGAGTGAACTATTTGTTAATGATTAAGACAGTGTTTTGATAACGATATTGCTACACCAACAGATGGATTAAATATGATGACCTGGTATGAGTTGCTCGCCTTACATACAGGTGTATAGCATGCTGTTCAAGCTTAAAAATGGTAGTAAATCAAGCGTAAAACACATCCCATTTAGTTTATGTACACTCCCACTAGCCGTATATACAGCTATAGTATATTTTATTAAGATGGAAACTTTAATAGCATGTTGTTTAAATGTGACAGTTTTCTTCAAATAGCATGTCACAGGCGCGGCATTTCATGTGAACGTAGCGGCTAAGGCACATGATTAAACAGATGTTGTTTAGATGCGTATCTGATCGTTTTCAGTGTTTTTTATTATCACATTAAGGCAATTGAAGCAAACAAATATAATATAGATATAACATTCGAACAGGAAAAGTAGCATTCAAGGACGACAGTCAACCACAAACACACACAGAAACAAAGAACAATTTTAAAGATGAATAAAAGGCCAAAAAAAACATCACAAACAACAAAAAAGGTTGACAAGGGCTACCGCCTTGGAACGGTTTTCTACTTTAGCGTTTTACTTTTGAAGCGAAACGGATGTTTGGGTAAATACATTGCTTATCATACTACATCATATATGTTCACTATTAGATCAGCAGTGCAACTGCTTTAATGAGTTTGTTATTAAACGACCCGGTTAATTCGGTACTATAGCACAATTTCGCACATAGCAAGTGATAGGTACATTATTGGTTGTTTATGCCAAAGCATAATATCGAAATTCTAATTCAGTAAAAGTCCAACAGGAAATGTAGCTTTCACAGTCAACAAAAACACTCATTAAAACAAGCAACAATTACAATGTTTATAAAAAAAGCATGTGACATCACAAAAACACAAACGGGTTGACAATAGGGCTAAAACCTTGGAACGGTCATTGACAAAAGGGCCGCTGGCTGTTTAAACCGGAAATGGTATCAAATCTGAAAATGTAAGATAAGTTGTAATTATTGATCAGAAACTATATGTATGATGGTAGCCCGCGCGCTGAATATGAGGGATTGTACAGAAATACCGGTGGGACAATATGTTGCTTCTGTATAATGTTATTTAACACTAGCTTAACGTCTCATAATTAATTTTCCACAGGGTCCCAGTGTAATGTTTTCGTTCGTGGCATAGAGATAAACACAATTTACAACATATATATATGCTTAAATTCTTCATTGACCCAATATCTGCCTGCAGTTTAATACACAACAAATATTTACCAGGTTAATTTCTTTTTAAAATTTCATGTTTGCGAAAAAGAAACGCAACTCGGGAATGTCCGCTATGTATTATGTTGTATGTAAAATATGATGCTTTAATCAAATGGTACATGGCTACGTAAGACCTTTCCTTTCGGAAAAAAAGTCTAAAGCAACACATACCACAGCAAATAGTATTGCTTCAAAGTTTCATTATTGACAGAGTACGCGTTTGGGTCAAGCATGTGAGCAAACTTAGGATGCAACATTTTGCAAACTCTTTACGTTAAATACATTACTGAAATGGCTCAATTTGTCAACGAGGATCTTGAAAATTTATGAATTTTTCCTTACAAAGGGTACTGTGATTGAAGCGTCTACAGCATCAGAGTTGTGTCCTTTCTAACTGCAACTTTTTGTTCTACAATTCAATTTGGGATTTCTTTGGAATAGTATGTGCTGTGTTTATACACTATATAGCGGAACTTTCCGAGTTAGTTTCTTTTTCGCTTCAGTATATGAACAAGAAATGTTCTATGATCTCTTCCTAAAATGCCACCCCAGTATACCGACAGGAAATGAAGCAGCGGCAGCGATTGATACAGTCGGTGGTGTCCAGAACGCAATGTATCACAAAGGTAAGAATTTCAAGTATGTTGCAACTTTTTGAGGAGTATTGTCTAATGAATGAATGAATAAATGGTGTTTTACGGCACGTCGACACATAAATAGGTCATATTGTGCGCAAAATTGATGAACAATGAAGAAATGAAGTATTAATTAAAATTTATGTAAATATATAAAGATAAAACTATTAAAAAGTAAGGGATGATAAGGTGTAATATAAACTATGTATGTAAATCAACAAATGCCCGTCAACGGGTATATAAACAAGTAAATATATATAAGAACACATTATAATGATTTATATAGTCTGATCTCTTTTAGGAAATCTAAAACAAGACTAAAATCTACAGTATCAAATAACTCTTTCATAGTATTAACATTGTAGTACCTTTGACGCATAGGATCAAAGTCTACACATTCTAATAAGATATGTTTGACCGTTAACGGTGCAAAGCTGGGTATACTTTCTGGTAATTGCTCACCTTGTAATAAATATGAATGAGTATAACGTGTATGCCCTCTCCTGCACCGGGCTAGGACAACTTCCTCTCGACGAATAGGTCTACTATAAGAACGCCATTCTCCGAGTAACGGTTTAATTGAATGGAGTTTATTGTTAACTGACAAATCCCAAGCGGTTTGCCAAGAGTTACGAATATATGTGTTAATACAACTTTTAAAATCAGTATAAGGTAATTTGGTATTAGATATATGTAAATATAATGCTGCCTTAGCAGCACTATCAGCTCTATCATTACCACGTATTCCTACATCACTTGGAAGCCAGCAGAAAATAATAACATTATCAATTATAAGAGAATTGTACTTTTCTAAAAGTTGAAGCACAACTGGAATATCATGTTTCATATTACCCAGTGCTTGAAGAGATGAAAGGGAATCAGAAAAGATTACAAAATGGTCATCATCAGATTCCTGAATATAATTTAAGGCAAGTTCAATTGCCTTAAATTCAGCTGAAAAGATAGAGGCCTTGTCAGGCAGGCGGCTCTTTATGCTGTGTTTGTAAACAACAGCTGCTCCAGCTATCTTATCTCCATCTTTAGAGCCATCTGTGTATATATGTTGAAAGTTACTGTATTTCGATTTAATTTCATTAAATTTGCTTTGAAAGACAGTAGGGTCTGTACTGGATTTGTTATTATTACAAAGATCAAAAATAATTGTTGGTGTTTCCAAAGTCCACGGTGGAATTTGTGGTACTTTGTACTTGGCAATCAAATTAAGGTCGATTTCAGTGTCTCTTAATTTTGGTTTAATACGAAGACCAAATGGTCAAATGGCCTTCGGTTTTCGATCAAAAAGAGGTTCACAACTAGGATTAAATTTTTTTATCGAAAGTTGGGTTTGAAGGGTTAGACTTTAATTTAATGGCGTATTGAAGAGCTAATTTGTCCCTTCTATGAGACAGTGATGGTTCATTAGCTTCAACATATAGACTTTCGGCTGGTGATGTACGAAAGGCACCTAAGGCGAGTCGTAATCCTTGATTATGTATAGGGTCGAGCATCTGCAAGTACGACTTGCGAGTTGATCCATATACTATCGAGCCGTAGTCCAGCTTGGATCTGACAAGAGATCTGTAAAGTCGCAGGAGGACTTTTCGTTTCGATCTGCTACCCAATTAGTGTTTGCAACAACTTTAAGTAAGTTAAGAGCTTTAAGGCATTTGGCCTTAGAGTATTTAAGGTGTGGTATAAACGTTAATTTACGGTCGAAAATAAGACCAAGGAATTTTGTCTCATCCACTACTGGTATTGGTGACCCATCCAGTGTTAGATGAGGGTCTTCATGATGTTTACGAAGTTGACAAAAGTGCATACAATTAGTTTTAGATTTAGAAAATTTAAAACCATTTTCATCAGATCAGGTCTGAAGTTTATTGAGACATTGTTGCAATTGTCTCTCGATAGTATTCATAATTTTTGCACGATAACATATAACAAAGTCGTCAACATATAGCGAACAATCCACACCTGGATTGATGCATTTTACTATACTGTTAATCTTTATATTTAAAAGTGTGACAGAGAGTATGCTGCCCTGTGGAACACCCATCTCCTGTTCATGAATATCAGAGAGGGTTGAACCCATTCGGACTCGAAATTGTCTATCATCTAAGAATTTCTCTATAAAAATGGGTAATCGGCCTCTAAGACCAAGGTCATGTAGATCATTCATAATACCATATTTTCATGCAGTATCATAAGCTTTCTCCAAGTCAAAAAATACAGCGACTAAATGTTCTTTTTTATGAAAGCTTCCCTAATAAATGATTCAAATCGAATGAGATTGTCTGTTGTGCCTCGTTGGCGCCAAAATCCACTTTGATACTTTGTTATCAGCTTGTTGGATTCCAGGTACCAAACGAGTCTCTCATTAATCATTCGTTCCATGGTTTTACATATACAACTCGTTAAAGCAATAGGGCGATAATTTATTGGGTCCGTATGATCCTTTCCAGGTTTGGGGACTGGAATAACGATTGCTTCCCGCCAAGACTCGGGGAAGTTTCCCGTCACCCAAACCTTATTAAATATATCAAGAAGGGTAGAGAGACAGGATTCAGGTAAATGTTATAGTAATTGATAATGGATATCATCAGGACCAGCTGATGTATCATGAGCCTTTTTAAGGGACTCTCGAAGTTCTTTGAGAGTGAATAGTTTATTGTATTTTTCTAAGTTTTTCGACTTGAAGTTCAGCTTCTTCTGTTCTTTTTGTTTCTTATTTTTCAGAAAATGTGGTTGACAATTTTCAGAAAAAGAATGTTTTGAAAAAAATTCTGCCAAAGTGTTTGTAATATCTTTGACAGCTGTTATATCTCCATTATCTGTTTTAAGATGATTTACAGAACTAGAATTACCTTTACCACTTATTTTCCGGACCATGTCCCATGTCTTCTTAAGAGATGAACGAGAGTTCAGCCTAGAGACGTAAGATCTCCAGGATTTCCTCTTGCTATCCTTAATAGTACGACGGGCTTTCGCACGAAAAACTCTAAAATTATCTAAATTTGTTTGAGTTGGCCGCAAGTTAAAATTATTTAATGCAGCTTTACGATCGCTGACTGCCTTTTTGCAGTCATCGTCGTACCATGGTTTATGTGGGCGTTTAGGATTTGCCGAGGTTTTTGGAATGGTTTGATCAGCTATATCGTGAAGAGTTTTGGTATAAAGAGCAGTTGCGTCTTCGACATCCTCGAAAACGGAAGGCTTTAATTGTTCCTCGCAAAGAGATTGAAACGTAGTCCAATCAGCTTTGCGAAGTTTCCATCGTTGCGAGAAGTGGAGGGCCGATATTTTCAAGAACACTCCACGAAAAATCCATCAAAAGCGTTGGATCGCATATTGTTAAATCAATGGAAGAATGAGAGCCTGTAGCAGGATGTAAATAAGTATGTGACTTATTATTAAAAAGACACAAATTGTTTTTGGCTAAAAAATCCTCAATTTTCTTGCCTTTATCGTTTATATCTTTACAACCCCAGATGTAGTTGTGTGCATAAAAATCGCCTAATAGTATAAAAGGTGATGGCAATTGTGCAACTAGGTGATTTAGATCTTTAGGGTCTAGTGAAGAACTGAGTATTGTCTAAAAGAACTACACTAATTTTAGAATATGCATGCCATGTTTAGCTCTACTAGCCGTTAAGACGATAGAGCCTTCATTTTTCATCTGATCTTTACCAAATTTTCACCAGATTGGTAATGTCAGTTAAAGCTCGGACAAGTTCGGAAACCAGTCAAATCGGACTAGTAATGGCCTTTGATTTTGTTAAAAATGCTATATTTTGCCTCGTTAAGACGATAGGGCCTTCATTTTTCATCCGCTCTTTACCAAAATTGTTAATGTCAATGATAGCTCGGACAACCAGCCAGATCGGAATAGTAACAGCGGAGTTATGGCCCTTGATTAGTTAAAAATGCTATATTTTGCATCGTTAAGACGATAGGGCCTTCATTTTTTATCCGATCTTTACCAAACTGTACCAGATAGTTAATGTCAATAAAAGCTCGTATAAGTTCGAAAATCAACCAGATCAGACCAGTAACAGCGGACTTATGGCCCTTGATTTAGTTACAAATGCTATATTTTGCCTCGTTAAGACTATAGGGCCTTTATTGTTCATCCGATGTTTACTAAACATGATCGGATTGTTAATGTTAATAAAAGCTTTAACAAGTTCAAAAACCAGCCAGATCGGACCAGTAACAGCGGACTTACGGCCCTTGATTTCATTAAAAATACTTTATTTTGCCTTGTTAAGGCGATAGGGCCTTCACTTTTCATCTGATTTTTACCAAAGTTTACCAGATTTTCCTTTTTTCCTTTTATTTTTTTTTTATTTTTTTATTTTTTTAAATTTTTGAATTTTATTTTTTCCTTTTTTTCCTTTTTTTTTTTTTTGATTTTTATTAACTCTACGTTTGAATTGGGTTTTAAGGCGCACCAACACATGAAAGGTTATATGGCGCCTAACAGGCTCATCCTCCATATACATCGAGATAAAATATGGAAAATGGGCCTAGAACCTTTTCACCCTGAACTGCAGAGTTGCTGCAAATTCTATCATAGAAACTCCATTTACGCTTGAGCCACGTTTATTGTTTTTCTACCCCTGCTCTTTTGATGTAAGCGAGATGGCACCTGATGAACATGAAAAAAAATGAAATTTGGGGGATTCTACCCCTCTGCCTACCCCTCCAAAGGGATCTGCAGTGGCCCTATTCTTTGCCCCGTGACCAAACGGAGCCCCCGGGAAACACACGGGGCTTATTGGCCAAATTCGAAAACCAGACAGTGGGGAGCAGTAACGGCGAAGTTACGGCTCTTTATTTAGTTACAAATGCTATAGTTTGCCTCATTAACACGATAGTCACTCGCGTCATTGATGTTATAAGAGCCATATTAGCAAGTGGAGCGTCCACAGGCCCTCTTGGGCCTCTTGCTTGGTGAAATATGAAAGTATATTATTTGAAATAGAGTGAAAAAAACTGCTTTTGACTTGAACGAACACGTTTGAACATTCAGGTCATTTGGGCATACAGTCATATAAACAAATCATCCTAGCATACACAGTCAAAATTTCAGTGCGCAAAATACATTTTTTAAAGAATGTGAATGTTTAAACGAGACGAAGGTTAGAAAAAAAGCAACGAAATGCAGCAGTTGTAACATATTTTGGCAGGGACTTGAAGCAGTTGATCATTAAATGGAATTGCGATTTTAAAGCTTATAATTATCCCAGATAGTTTATGAATGTATTTTCAACTTACCGGAGAACGAAAAGCTATTATTGAAGCATTTCTGAACAAGTACATCCTTTGTCAACGTGTTCACTAATTGATCTTTCTCTTAAGAACAATACATAATCATTTAAATTGCTGCATATATCACTATATGATACTGCTTTTTCTGTTATAAATAGGTAACCGGTTATTTAGTTACTTGTTTAACAAGTAACGCTATCAACTTCATATAAACGATAGTAAAAATGAAAAGAGCGACCTATTGTTTATATCTACCCCCTACATGTGTATGACACCAGTATTCAAGGGCAGATAACAATTGTGGGAGTCCTGAATGGTTACAATATCCACGTCCATCATACTGATACAAATATAGCTATAGGCATATCGAATCTGGGCATCAATTGCATGATTTGATGATCCTCGACTGTATTTGTTATCATTTTTATTGACGTAGAATATCAGAAATTAATGACTAGTTAGAATAGTTTGATGTCCTAGATAACATTGACAGTTGCGAAACTCGCCAGACCCTCTTTCTTACATGAAATAGCTTTAATTTATTGGGATTGGTTAATCTGTATGACACATTTATGTTGCTTGATTTATTACCGCGTTCGTCCTATTAATGATTGCCAAAATTGATTGGATTGGAGATTAGTTTAACTCTGACAGCAGTTATATAGAAAATGATATTTCAGAATACATAAAGTATGTGTTTTTATAGGGTGTATAAGTGGCAGATACCAAAATTCGGCGGAATCCTGCCATTATGAAGTACATGTTTACGGAAGGGCCACTATTTTTGACTGCCTGTAACATCTGAATATCTATTCGTGGCGAGTTTGTAAAAACTATGATGTTCTCATTGTAAGGAGATTCCACTTTTGTTGATTTCCATTGATTACTGGCAAGTAATAAAAGAGAATGATATCTGGAAACGGCCGAACACGATAACAACGAAATATTGCAGTCTCGGTTTATTGGCCTAGCCCCGGGTTGAGAAGAACTCAATATTCACAAAATCAACAGTACAGAATTTTAACCATCCCGAAGATGGCATGCATATGGCGGTTGATATGCCACATTTACTGCCATTATTCCATGTCCAGCGGTATATGGTCCCAGTATATAATGAAATTCTATACACCGAAGAGCGAAATATTTAGTTGGGAGCAGCGGTTATGAATCCTGCGCATCACAAGTAACAGTCAAAAGACTAAATTAAAAAGCAGACAACATATCCTATGGGTGGTTAAACAATACCTTGATAAATATTATGTTAACATGTTAAAGCTCTGTTTTAATTCGGAGTATGTAAAGTAAGATATACTGTCTATAAGCTAATATGTTTATTGTTTTTTTAAGAACTGTGTGGAACTTTAGGAATGAATTAACACCGTAGTATTTTGCTAATACACATTCATTAAATATTTCAAAGAAGTGTACATAATTTAAGGTCGATAACAAATCAGAAAATCATTCTAGCATTTAGATATTAAACATGTATTAAACATATATTTTAAAGACACACAACTAATTTAAGTTCATAAACGTATCTGAAAAGGTAAACTGGGTTATTATTTTTCTAATATGGTGATAATGTTAAAAGGACAAACGGCAATGTCGATTTTTTTAAAACTCGTCCCGTTAGTTTTAGTAAATATTTCACTTTTTTTAGTTATTAATATTAGTTATATGAATAGTTTAAAGCAAATTGTTGTTGCATGCTATTAGCTGTTGACTATAATTAACCAACAAGATATTTCAACTTATGGAAGAAAAGGAGGGGAAAAAAAGGTTAACGTGAAACTGATACTTGATGAATAGATCGAGGCGTTAATTGCAATGCTTGATAAACACTTCAAGATTGCCGTGTGTACCTTTATTTCTTAACTGTGACTATGTACATTGCCCGGAGAACACAGGGGGAAAATTGAAGTAGTGTTACAAGAGGTAAACAATTACGTTTGTGTTGCTGCTCCAATCTATACAGCACTTTAATATTAAAAACGTGCACAATCAGAAGTTTGTAGAGCATTCACCATGCGTCATAGTGTTAAGGCATGCATTTGTAATAACCACTTTGATACGTGGACGTGCTTGGCATTATACTTAAAGAGTTCTATTGTACGCTGTAAATGGCAACGCGATAAAACACGCCTGAGGCACACACAATAATTAAACTCTCAACACTCGGTGTCTTAGGTTGGACAACAAAATCACATTTGACCCTCTGACTGACTGCATGCAAATACGTTTTTAACTGTAATCTAGTTCAAACGGGGTAGTAAGACACGCGCACAATTTGCACAATTACTATATATTGGAGTACAAGTATTTGAATACCGCATACCTATTAATACTCATGTGCATATCTCCCATATTCGTGTAATGTCAAGTTGAGTTGTATATCGTTGACAACTTTGTTGTGTTTTGAGTCTTGTATTCTATCGGACTTAAATAAAACATCTAAAATATCAATGGAGAGCTAATGCTAAGTATATTTTGTATATGTTTCCACGCAAATTGTCTTTTCTTTAAATATATGCGATTAATTCCGTGTTTGTGATGTTAGTGACAGGGTCAATATTTGCCTTATTTCCATTTATATAGTATACATTCAGTACATTTGCAACCGCAAACACTTGGTATTTTTTTGAATGTCTACATATGTTAAATGTGTTAAAGTTAAATGTGCTGTAACATAAAGAAGTAGAACAAGTCTTATGCAACTAGTGATCTCCTTTGGGACAAACGAAGGTAGGTGCATGAACTTTCGTCCCTCGGGTTTTCTGGTCGTACCTTAGATTGGTTTTCTCTTTGTCTGCATTTGCTGTGGTTGATCAGTACAATTCTGGATACATCCTGAGATGTTTCTTTTGTTTGTATTTTATATAGCTTTACAACTACATCTTAGTGTTTCTTTTGTTAATTTTTCTGGATGTAGACTTTATTGTTAGAGAATTCCTTTTGATGGGATGTAGTTTTGTTTACAATGTCTTGTCTATTTGGGCGCTAAAAAACAGAGTATAATAATGGACCTTTGGAAACGACACATACAAAATATTGCAGTCTCGGTTTGATTGAGACTGTTCATGAGCGGTAGTGAAATATGCTAGCTACCGCTCACGCCCTCTAGTCCCGGGTTGAGCAGAACTCAATATTAATAAAATCAATAGTACAAAAATGTTACCATCCCGAAGATGGCATGCATATGGCGGTGGACATGGAGTTTATCGCTTCCCCATGTCGTACGGCGTATGGTCCCAGTATCTAATAAAATTAAATGCCCCGAAGAGCGAAATAAACATAATGGAATTTAGTTGGAAGCAGCGGTTATGAAGCCTGCATATCACAAGTAACAGTCAAAAGACTAAATTAAAAAGCAGACAACATATCCTATAAGTGGCTAAACAATACCCAGAGCCTTTAATCGGCCGGAGTAGTGGAACCACTAAATCGAAAATTAAGTAAGAAAACAAAAAGAAATGAAAAAGTACCACCGATAATTAAATATAAGTATCGGGCTAAGCGATCTCAAAAGATCGAATGAATAACAGTACTGATTGCTAACGACATGATAATATCGTGGATTTTGTACATATAAAATCAATTTAAGCTAATCTGTAGGTCCTATTGCCTACTGACCGTTCCAAGTCGGTAACATAGTCTTCACCACCCTTTCTGTTGTATTTTGTCTTTTTCATGCTATAATTAATTAAATACTGCTACTTGTTTGCTGTAAATTTCGGACCTACGATGCCATTGCGTGTGGATGCTTTGGTTTCTATAGGACTCTATATCTCATTTGTGTGTACTATCATAACATTCAAGCTTGATTTAAACAAACAAAACACAACGGACTAAAATAATCGAAGACCAAAATTGTTGCGTTTTTAAATGCACTAAGTATGTCCACTGACCCTTGCACTAATCTTAAAACATGAAAAAGGTTGTAGATTCATTTATGATATTTTGAATGTAAATCATATTTACTAAGGAAATGGAGAAAAGAGGCTAAAACGGAACCAAATTTTAAATTTCAAAAACTGTATGCACTACCTTTTAAAATAACAAAAGACCCTAAATTACTTTGGCTACAGTATATAATTAATCACAGGATTTTGGGAACAAACTACCAACTGACAAAAATGAATATTCTAGATAACAGTATGTGCAGTTTCTGAAATATTTTACCCGAAACCATTCATCACTTATTCTTGAAATGTGAAGCTGCAAATACATTTTGGACATATCTGATAATATTCATCAGAAATACCTGTAATATAGACTTAGTAAACTGACCAGAAACAGATATCCTGTTTGAAAATATCAAATTAGATGTTGTTTTAAACAAAATACTCCTGCAAGCCAAACTATTTATATACCAACAAAAAAGCAAAAACAAAGACCTATGTTAAATGTTTTTACAAAAAAGAAATGTTTGAAGCCATTTGTAGTCGTTATTTCAAAAAGTGTCATATCGCTCATGTGCAGTTACGAAATCTTAGAGCCATACGTAAACATCTCACATAAAAGTCAACTGAATCAATAGTGCATGGATTGGTTCATTCCCACATTGACTTCTGCAACGGTCTATTTACTGAAATTCCAGCCTACCAAATCAACAAACTACAGCGAGTCCAAAACCATGCCGCTAGAGTAGTTTGAATGCTTCCTATGAACAACCAAGTGCTGAACTTCTGAAACAATTACACTGGCTTCCAGTTGAAGCTAGAGTCATGTTCAAAGTCCTAGTAATAGTCTTCCGTGTCATCAATGGTACAGCCCCAGTATATCTGAGGGAAATGTTTGTACCTACTCGAGGACGGTACAGACTGCGATCACAAAGTGACACTAACTTCAACATCCCTAGACGGCGAACAAAACTAGCAGACAGATCTCTAGCCGTCGTTGGTCCCAAATGGTGGAACGATCTACCTAGTTATCTGAAAGCCATTCAGTCTGAAGCCAGGTTTAGATCAAAACTGAAAACACATTTGTATAGTCAGTTTCACGAACAATGACTGTGCTCTTGTTAAATACAAAATATCTGCAATGATATAAAACAGCATTGATATATATATATATAGGTCTAAATTTTAAGTTCTAGAATCCTGTTTATATTTTGAATGTATATGTTTTATATGTGTATATAATCATGTACATGTGTACAATGTTTATTTTTTTTAACTAAATGTGTGTTATGTAATTGTGAAGCGCAATAGAATATTTTATAATTTTTGCGCTATATAAATGCCATGTATTTGTATTTGTATTACTGGTAGAACATGGAACCAGAGATAATTATTTACTACATGTATGTAAAGGATAGGTATATTAAAATTAAAATTAAAATTAACACTAATGATAGTCTAGGGACACGAACTTACTCCTTTGAGAAGTAGAACACTAATGTTTTCTTCTTTGAATGTTTTTGTAAATGTTTATCTTCAGAAATTTGATGCTTTTAAAACTATTTTGTACAGCGGTTTAACAAAACCCTTTTTTGAGGGTTGGGCGGGGACATCTTTCATACATATTTACTGTGGTAGATAGTGTGACAACTAAATTGTCATGTCCTCAGCTCAAATGACATCTTAAATCTCTCTTTCTACTTTTCTACAGTCAATGCATGTATGAGGTACTATCTAGGATGAATACTTTCAAACTTAGACCTATGATGACGCCTACCTAAAGCCCATTGGGACGGTGGCGTTTGATGTTTGTCTATGATCTTTCTTGTCGTGCCCTTAATGGTTTATTCTCTTGTTGCTCTGGCTTCGGCCAGTCATTGACTACCGTCATTGAGGCTTTCTAGGCTATTGTTTTTTTGTATTATATTTACACGAGCATGATTGTGTTTTACTTATATTGCCTATTGATGCTGCCTTGTTGGTTGGAGATTAGATCATGGCGGAGATTTCTTTATTTACCCTGTCTTGTTTTTAATGGGATGACAGTAGGGTAAGTGTGAGGTTTGGTGCACCCTAGAACAGTTTTAAACCCCCAGTGGCCAACTTTGCCACCTACCGTTCCAAGGCGGTAGACCTATTGTCAACCTTTTTGTTTTTGTGATGTCGTTTGCATTTATTATTACTTTTGCCTTTTTGTTTGTCTGTTTGCGTGTTTGTTTCTGTGTTTTGTGGTTGACTGTCCTCCTTGAATGCTACTTTTCCTGTCCGGTCTTTTTATATTTCTTTACCCGCTTATTTATACTCAATTTAAATATGTTATATGTTAGATAGTACCTGAAACTACTTAACATGTACATGTAATACTCGAATGAGGCCAAGAGAAAAATATAAACATTTTTGTTTCTTTGGCTTAATGTCGCCAACAACAGCCAATATTTCATATCGTAAGTACATCCTTTCTGAGCGCATGGATAGAGTCTTGATATGCATTTTTTGTAGTGTTATTTTGCTGTTGCTTGTCGGGTTAAATTTCTTTAACATTATAAGAAAACAACTTGTTAAATAACAACTATATAAAAGTGTATATTGATATAATAACAACAATAGAAGCAGTCAATATTATTTACTTTTATGAATGATGCATTTTATAGTATAATGAATATGTTATAATTAATGATTTGAAAAATAAAAAAACAATAAAAAAAGGTATGTCTAAAAGAAAGTGCATTCTTTTAACTAAAATGTTTATAGATATTTTAACAGAAAAATTGCAAATCTTTCTTTATGAAATCAAATATATTCGTCGCAGAGCAAAGCTGTAAGACGTACATGTACACGTTTGAGTAAATTATTTTCATGCAATGGAAAACCTTGTCGCGCATGATCTTAAACTTATAATTAACGTATCAATTAATCGAAAAAATGAACATGATATCCATAAGACAAGAATATAATAAAATAATTTTATATTACTAGAGTGATCATTCCTTCAATATCAGTGTACGCTGTTTCCTTATACATTGGTAGGTGGTGCATGCGACAGATCACAACTAATATAAATATACATATGAATCTATAAACAAGTATGAAAGGAGAAATTTGGAAATCGTCAAACACGTTAAATACAAAACATATTGCAGTCTCCGTTTGATTGAGACATTTACAGCTGCGGAAACATCAGTAATAATCACTACATTTGTCACGTATCTGTCTTAAAAACAATATTGTGTACTGCATATATTGAAAGATTCTTTGTTTATGATCTGTACTTTACAATACTTTATAATACATTTGTAATACATCTGAAATATTATACAAAACGTAAATATAAAAATCGAACAGAAAAGTAGCATTCAAGGACTACAGTGAACCATAAAAGAGTATGAGAATGGACCTTTGACAACGGCCGAACAAGACACATACGAAATATTGCAGTCTTGGATTGATTGAGACTGTTCTTGAACGGTAGTGAAATATACAGCTACCGCTCACGCCCTCTAGCCCCGGGTTGAGCAGAACTCAATATTCATCAAATCAATATGTTCTTCCCCATGTCCATCGACGTATGGTCCCAGTATCTAACAAAATACTATGCCCCGAAGAGCGAAATAAACAAAATGGAATTTAGTTGGGAGAAGTGGTTATGAAGCCTGCGTATCACAAGTAAGGTCAAAAGACTAATTAAAAAGCAGACAACATATCCTACGAGTGGTTAAACAATACCCAGAGCATTTTATCGGCCGATGTAGTGAAACCACCGAGTCGAAAATTAAGTAAGAAAACAAAAGCAATTGAAAATGTACCACCGATAACTAAATATAAGTATCGGGTTCAACGATCTCCAAAGATCGAATGAATAACAGGCCTGACTGCAAGCACACACAGAAACAAAGAACGACTATGAAGGTGAATAAAACGCAAGATAAGACATCGCAAACACAAAAAGGGTTGACAATAAGGCTACCGCCTTGGTACTTTCAGTGATTAAATACGACCGCTTGGAACCAGGTTCCAGGGCGCCGCGCCAAACCAATGCAGGATACAATTTGTTTAGAAGCAAATTCGAATATTTTTGCGAAACATTTCAAATAATTTTATGTTGATATTTTCTGTTGTAAAAGTCGAACAGGAAATGTAGCATTCACGGACCACAGTCAACCAAAAGCACGCACAGAAACAAAAACTAATTACAAAGATCAATAAAAGGCAAGATATTACATCACTACATAAAATGGTTGATAATAAGGCTGCCGCCTTAGAACGGTCAATGGCAAAAAAAGCGGGGGATACACTCTTACCCTATTTAATCCTAATGAAACAGTGTAATCAACGATATCCCCATCAGATTATATTCCCTAATAAACCAAGCAGGATTAAAAAAAAATCAATATAAATATAACGCATAAATGAACATGTATATATAAATAATTTGAATAAGGCACTGCCCCATGGCGAGCGTCGGTTTAAGTAAATAAAATGGTTAAATTGTGTAATATTACTCATACTGTAATAACTTTTTCTAAACCCAACTCAGTTGCTCCGTTCTAAGGGTCGCACAAAAAACGCAACCCACTACTATTCACATACAAACTTTGCTATCATAACATAGAAAAAAATAATTCAACAAACTATTTAAGCATAACTATTCGAAATCGAAATGGGGATATACACATTAACTCTATTACATCCAAATCAAACCAAGCACTGCAGTGTAATTTCCATCGTAATGTTGGCAGAGCTTTTTTCCCCTTAAAATTGTGAAGACTCCCGACCCTAGCCAGGTCATTTTGTGGAGAAGAACAAAGAGATATTACTCAATACGTACATACATAGTTGTTGTGAGAGGAGGATAATATGAAACATTTTAGATAAACTTTCTTCTATACACATATCCAGAAGAAAACAATATTGAAAAAGTTAAAATTTGGAAATGTTGTTTTCCAAAAAAAAAAAAAATAATAATAATAATTGTGAAGCAAATCGGCCACAGTTGTGAAAAAACATTACTTGAATTGTGAAGTAATCAGATTTCGGTCCCTTTTACAGAAGGAAAAAAAGCCCTGATTGAAAGCGTTTACTTGTGCAGCATGCTTCAGTAAGCATGATCAGTATAATTATGCATGCATACTTTTTTTTTATGAGACTTCTCAGGATGATCCAATCTATTCCTATTTCCTAAATGTGAATACATTTAGTTAGCAGCAATGATCAGGTAGGAAGGAATAGGAATGATCACTACACTAACGTGTTCTATGTTCTGAATTGTTTCATGTGAATAAGGATCATTTTGAACATCTGGATGTGTACTATGACTCTGTGCAAGTACAGTCAACACGTTTGTTCAATGACTCAATGGTATGTTCACTTGTATTGCTTACACATGGTTTGTTTAAAAGAAAATGATTATTTTCCAACAAAAGGTCAATAGTCCTTGAAAAGGTCCTTTTGGTTTATTTGAATTTAACATGTAAGTGTTTTTCCTTCTTGTTTATCTTCCGGCAATTGAGAATATTAGCGTGTGCCTTTTTTTCACAGGCACTTGCCCATCAATTGCCATTTAGCATGATATTGTACAGGTCATTCATTATTGTAAGACATACTTTCATATTCACCATCAGTACGGGAGCAGAGAAGTCATTTCACGTGCTTGAACCGCATAACTCAAACATAAATAATTGGTGTTGGAGGCAACGTAGTTCCCATTTTGCAAGCACGTGCAGATGCGCGGATTTTATAGTACTCTTTTTAGAAACACTAGTTTAAAGCTTATACTATATGGCAAAGAAAACAAATCATATCAGAAGTCAGTTATTATGTCGGAGATTTATAAAACAATCGTGTTGACAGGTTTTATTGAGATATCATAGTCGGAAATCGCGGTACAAATGCGAAGATCGAATAAAACTAGTTTTTGTTTTCTTCGAAATTGCCAATGTTTCAAAACGGGTACAAAAATTGTATATTCTTAAATATTGTTGAAATTGACAGGAGTCGAAGAACATTACCTGATCTACCTTTTTTGAAAATTTCTTATTTTTTCGTGAATAAACATTTTGCGTGCCCGTTTTGAAAGTTGGTACCTGCATTTCACTCTTTCAGAGGCTATTCAAAATGGCGGCGACACAGAAAAACACCCAGCCCAGGGCCAGTCAGTCGCACGCCACAAACCCACTTCTCCCTGGACAAAGTAACATCATAATGTCACAGTCACAGAAACTAAATATTGTGAATTGAACTGAACGTTTATAAATAGCTAAGGAATGTGCTAAAAATAGCTCACACACATTCAAAGGTCATATAATGCTGATCCGTGTACATACACAGATAGATCGTTTACACATACGGCCCGATTGACGATGGATTATTTCAATTTATTTGCACAGGAGTAGAATTAAAACAGTGTTACAATCACGATCGTATACAATTCCAAGTTTTGCATGAGTGCGTAATTTACAAACTATAAACAAATAGATCTATTACAGTAGACAATGTAGAGAATTAAAATTGAAAAGTTGAACACACCAGCAAATGCCTGAAATGGGTCATGGCATTGTCTGCACTGTAGCCTATGTAAGTAAATACACTTTTAATTTCTGTATGACAAGTGTTTAACGTTGAAACATGTAAAACGGTGGTGGTTGATATATATTAACTTAATTCTGATAATTTTTTAGAACACATGAGTGATGAATAATTGATGAAAATGTAAGCCTTGAAAATCTACTATTTGTTCATGAATGCCACCTGTGACTTACATTTTGGACAGTATCATCTTCTGGAAAGCACCACTTTCAATTCCAGTTGTGTTTTAAGTAAAATGTTATGGAATGCTGACATTGTTAGCATTGAGAAAGTTGGACAGAGTTATTAATATTAAAAACAAATGAAACAATATCATATATGACTTGTGTTTGTCAGGTCTGCTAAGACTAAGTTAGCTAGAGGCAGTGTGCAGTATTACCATAGCCAGATTCAAGTCAATTTTCCCAGTCTCATAGTATAACTACATCAAGAGCCTTGTATTAGCCAGTATGTAGGTAAGCGCAGCTTCAAAAAATCTATGAATTTATCAATGTTTGTTCTTTGCAAAATATGTGGCATTGTGCACCAGTCCTGCACCACAGACATATTAATAATTTGTTATTAGGTCTGTGCCTGCACTTAGTCTCAGACTTTTTATACTAAAAATAAAAATGGTGTTTTACAGCACATCGACACATAAATGGGTCATATTGTGCTTAGTACATATGTAAAATTAAACAAACAAAATAAAAAGGTCCCTGTATTACATCTAAATTATTAAACTTAACCAAGACCCCGACTTAACATAATGTGCTGGCATGGCCCAGCAATAGCTTGGTGGATGATAGCAATCTGGAGCTTCCGGTTCAAGTCACACATGCACCACTGAGTTTCTGTGTTATCGCGCAATACATCTTTCCTCAGCCTTGTTTGTTCCTCAGCCTCTTTTGTTTGATTGGGATTGAAACTGGGGAGTCTATCCTCCAAGCACGATAAACAACCATAGCAATTATTAATATATACATTAGTAAGAGTAAGACAGGTTCTCGAATTCCTATGTGTCATTTGGGGCGGCTCTAAATAAGGTATACCGGTAATAAATGTGTTGATTTAGCAGAAAACGATTATTTTTGATTTATTGTACATGTAAAAAAAGTTCTATAATCACTATTCATTTACATATTTCAGTTCTACAACTTGTTACCTATTTAAGTTGAAACAAAATATCATGTATGTCATTTTTATTTTCAGAGCCTGGAGTCCTGAGATGCTGGGAGTTAGCTGAAAATAGTTAGTGATGTCCCAATATATATGGGAGGATTTTATTGAAACAAGTAGTCACATATAACTTTTTACAACATTAACAACAGAATCAGAAATACTTAAACGAACACGAATAGTATATAATAACAAGATGGTGTACAATATTTTTTTGTTTTATGAATCATGAATCAGCAATACCTCATACGGACAGTACTAGCATCAACTTCAAGAAAAATATGTCTAGTAAGAGGATCACCAGTTCAGCCAGCACAATATCATATCAACATGCATATCCGACTGTTGACACAAGGTGGATCGTTGGCGACATTAACTGGATAGTTCATTGGAGTGGCTCAAAATAAGGGCTAATATGAAATTATAAATGTGTTTCTGTTAATCTGACCGGCCGTGCCCAATTTATTTATTGGATTAAAATGTTTTCTGAATTTTATTGGATTATATAAAAGTTTGTGGAATAACAGATGGCAGGAGGTGTATATTACCGGTTATACCCAGAAGAAAAGTGAGTGGTCTTCCTCACCAAAAAAATAACAAACAGATACATGTATATATATATAACCCCACATATGTTCAAATTGGCTTGCACCATATAAACAATTACATATTAAAGGGACATGCAGCAATCTTCTTTTTTTTAAACTCCAAAATGTTATAACTTATAATTTAAATATATGCAAGCGGGTGTAAAGTGAAAATAAATTATTGATTAATCAATCGAGGTGCACATTTTAATGCTTGATAAAAACTTGATAAATGCTGTGTGTCCCTTTAATAAATAAAAACAATTATTGTATGATGCAATTTAATTTGTTATGTAATACCCTTTATATTTGGGATGTTTTGATGTAAATATTTGAAATAAAATGTTTTAAATCAAATAAATAATTCATTTTGATATCTGACTTGTTACATATTTTTTACTTAGTCATGAAAGATAATATTTAAGGCCTTAATATGTACCTTAAATGTTTATTGTTTACCATTGAAAGGTGAGGCGGCATATGGTGTTAGTTATCTGTGCGTCTATATCCTTCCACAGTTTTTAACCAATCTTTTCGAAACTTTACATGATCTTTATCTATGATGTCTAGAGGAGCATATCGATTTTGCATCAAAATAAAATTTATTTATGAATATATATTCTTGCATAGTACAATTTTCCACGGATTGTTTTCAGTGCGTTCATTCAAGTCCCATGGACATATTGAGTTATGGAGATGTTCGGTTGCCTTTTTATATTTGTATACATTCTCATCTTCACCTCTCACCACTGCGGGTTCCATTCCCACTGGGAGCTCAACTTGTAGGTGAGAAAGTGTCGACTCTTACAGATAGCAGTAAGTACACAGTACTGGTTCTACCCAGGAAATATGGCCTAAAATGTGCTATAATGACATAAAACACAATTCAACTTGAAAAATATAAAGTAAAACAAATGGCCTTCTTTATTTTCCTTCGATGCTATCAGTATAAGTATTACGACAGTGTTTCTGTCAGATAAAAAAATCATCTTAGGTTTCAACCGACAAATGGTCTATATTTAAACTAATACAAGTAAGATGGGGCACTCAAACCCTTTTATGTGTGGGTGATATATTCCACGGTTGATTCATGATACTAGCATGGGACAGCTATAGTACATATGACAGTGCTGAGTGCAGTTGCGGATGAATTGAATTGAATATTTAACGGCTCATCAACACAGTACAGGTTATTTAGAGCCGCCTCAGAGAGAGGGGAAGGATACATAGGAATCCGGGAACCGTGCACTACTCTTATTATCGAACAGATTCCTATGGTTCTTTAACATGCTCGGATGATAGACCTATACGCGGGACCACCCTGTTTACGTCCCCATCCGACGGATGAGGCTAAGGGAATGTGTCTTGCCCAAGAACACACCGACAAAACTCAGTGGCACCACCTCCGGTTACAAATCCGCTGCGCTACTGACTGCGCCAAGTTGCGGATGACAATTAGACACTGGACAGTCTAGTCAAAAACACAGCAACAAATATATTATCTGAATATGTTTAAGAATGTACTGTATGCTTGGAAGAGCTTTCAAAAACAGACTAGCTTTCATGATTTTAGTTGGGGTGGGATGGGGCGCATCCTTTTAAATCTCAGTTCAGATGCCCTCCCCCTCCTTCTCTCAATCCCAACTCCTATCTTGAACAGTAGCGATTGTTACGTAAACTTTCCACATATGAGAGGGTGCCCAATACTACCCGCTCCATCGAATACGCGCCTGCAGTTCTTGCGAGGTCAGTTGAGTCAAAATTACAGTTAAATCAAACAATTCGTATTTTCGTGTACTTTTGATAAAGAAATAACATTCTTATCGTGATATGCAGCAAAAGTCATGTAATGTGTATGCTAAAACAACAATTCAAGTATCTCCTCGTACTTTATTTAACAAAAAACACACGGTTGTTGTCATTTTAATCGTATTCTAAAAATGGCATATTTTAGAGTTATCGCCCCTTGCTTCGACATTTTACAAGGCGGGTCTGAATTTATCACGCAGTAGAGCTTCTAAAAAAAAAGTCGGTACAGACGAAAATCACGAAACCTAAAGGGGAAATGAAATTTCATGATCATAAATTGTCACAATTTTCCAAATTATGCGTTTTAAAAAATTCAAAATGGCTTTTTTTTTTTTTTTTTTGACGTTGCCGAAAGTTGACGTACTACTTTTCGTTGTCAAGCGTGGTTGCGATATTTGAAAGATGTAGGAAAATATCAAGGCTGCTCCCGTACTGCATGTAATAGTTTGACTTTTGTTTCCCAACTTTCCTACTGGTTAACATTGTTTTGACATACACTTCTATACAGATTCGAATGGTCAACTCAGACAATGGAAAAAAAGAAGAAGTTTACATTTCCAGGAACATTTTACACGCTGTATAATGTGCCATATATATATATGCTCAAATACTACTTCATAATAATAGGTTTAATTTATGTAAATAAGCCTCAGCATACTGCCCTCATATCGTGAATATTCATTAAACAAAACATAATGATAGTATAAATCACAGAACATGGTAAATACATAAATATTGCGGTCTCCATTTTATTGATTTGATTAAGAGGTCCTTTTGATCTGACTTAGATCGATTTTTATATCTATATTTAGCCTCATCCTAATAGGCTTGGTTGATCTGATTTTAAAAGCCTCTGACATCCTGAGAGGTTTGGTTAATCTGATTTTAAAACCATCTAGCATCCTAAGAGGTTTGATTGATCTGATCATCCAAATAAGAGTTTTTGATTGTTTTGACTTAGTCACATCCTAAGAGGTTAATAACTGGGGTAGGTGTGCCTCTTTGTGAATTGACCATATTACAGTTTGAGGTCCTCATATCGCTAACAAGGGCCATTATCACAAAGAGGCACACATACACCCGTTAATGACCTGTTTATAACATGTGTGATCAAAACAATATTATTTTTAGGCATAGGCCCCTATCGAAATTACGCAAAGTAATATTACTGTTTATTTACTTCTGTATTTTTATGTTTCATCTACACGAAAAAAAGTAACGTTAATATACACCAGTCATTGTCTCCGTGGCCGAGTGGTTAACAACGTTGCTTTGTAAACCTTCTCGCCTCTCATCGCTACAGGTTCGAATCCCACTGGGAGTTCTACTTGTGAGGACTTGTGAGGATGTGTCGATTCTTACGGATGGCGGGACGTGTACATAACTTGTTCTACCCAGGACAAGTGGGTGGTCTGCCTCCACCATCCAAAAGTCCACCGTCATATATAACCTTACATGTGTTGAAAGTGACGTAAAACACCATACAAACAAACAAACAAATCATTGCTGATATGTCATTTGACATAATCATTTCGTTTAATAACTTGTTCCAAAGTCACCACTCTCTAAATCCCCTATTGCGTCGAACGTCACTGACTGACATAATCATCATTGAAAATTGTCATAATGGTGACGTACTATTACCTCTATGTACAGTACAGTACGTGCTTTACCTTGTCTGCAAAGAACAAAACAGGTTTACGTTTCGCCGTTTGTGCTTTTAAGTAAAAAGAAAGGATATTTCAATAACCGCCTTTGGTTTCGCAAAAATAATTAAAGGATAAAAAGGTAGGCGAATAATTATTATTTCATATGTTTCAGGTGAAATTTATTATTCATATGTTTCAGGTGAAATTTATTATTCATAGCCCCGTGTGGTTCCCGGGGGCACCCGTTTGGTCACGGGGCAAAGAATAGGGCCACTGCAGATCCCTTTGGAGGGGTAGGCAGAGGGGTAGAATCCCCCCAAATTCATGTTCATTTTCTCATTTTTTGTTCATGTTTATTAATGGTCTTCGTCATGATCCCTGCATTGTTTCAGGTGCTATCTCGCTCGCATCAAAAGAGCAGCGGCAGAAAAACAATAACATGGCTCCAGCGTAAATGGAGTTTCTACGATAGAATTTGCAGCAACTATGCAGTTCAGGGTGAAAAGGTTCTAGGCCCATTTTCCATATTTTATCTCGATGTACATGGAAGATGAGCCTGGCATGTTCATGCCTGTTAGGCGCCATATAACCTTTTCATGTGTTGGTGCGCCTTAAAACCCAATTCAATTCAATTCAATTATTATTCATAAGTGTAATTGAGACTTAAATGGCGCAGTAGGTTGTTAAATACAATTTAAACAAAAAACAATGACACAGTTCACAGATTTGTTATGTAGGATCAGTGTTTTTTTCTATTTTTATGGGAACATGACCCATACCTTCTCAGTTGGGAATTTTAGCGCGATTTTTCATAAAATTGGGAATTCTAGCGTGATTTTTAATAAAATTCGGAAAAATATAAAGTAAAGCATTCCTTCCACAATTATATCTTTAATACTGTTTTCGTTGCATCAAGATAAACAGAAGCATTTATGTAAACTTTTGAACCCCAATCATGGGATTGGCACACTTAAATTGGGAATTTTTCATCTTAATTGGGAAAAAAATATATGTTTTGGCATTGGGAATATGACCGAATTTCGGCTATAAAAACAGCCAAAAAAAACCCCTAAGAATGGTCAGCTCTTAGCCAGCTTTCTTAGTCCTTTTATCATATTGTATTTTCAATGAAATTGGAGTGCTTTCACGTGAAAATCACCGCATGACATTTTTTTTTAAATAACATATTGATCTACTGTAGATCATATTACTGTGAGTGTAATGCCAGTGATGGTGCTTGATTAGAAAATAAAAGTTATTCTATTCTATTCTATTTTAAGCCAGATAACCATCTTTATTTTTTAAATAATAAATATTGACGTATTCACTTTTATTTAAATGTAATCAAGCATTAAATCGTTGATTTTTTTTTAACAAATTAGATCGTAAACAATAAATATGTTGCATTGAATGGACTGAGCCTGTGAAAACACTGAATAGAATAGAAGAGATGAGAATCGAAAACAAACAATCCTTATCTACATGTAAGTTATATTCAATGCACAAAGACCTCGCTTCGCTCGGTGAAATTAGCTGTAAAACGTCGCATTGCTCTATGTAATCTCGGTGTAATTAACTTTATTTTCTTTCGAATAACACCTCGCTAAGCTCGGCGTTCATGTGAGGTTATAACAATGCAACTTTACGGGCAGGTAACTCTGGCTGTTTGACGAAGAGTTTTATTGCCTTAGTATGGCAATCTTTTTACATAATTTCAGAAAATCAACATCGCGTTAACCGTAAGGCGAGCTTACGCTCGCGATAAACAAATATATAAACAACAGCATAGGAAAATGAGAAAGCAGCAAAGCAAGTATGCAATGACTTGGCAGGAGCCAAAACAACACAAAGTAGTGTCCATGTCATTCGAATAAAAACCGAAGGTAAACTGTTTCCACTGTTGTCTCGGAAAAAAATATTAATCTTTGTTCCTTAGATAAAAAGTTATAATACCATCTTGTCTGATATTCTTATATTTTTTTTAAATCTAATATACGATCTGGATACATTGTTGTAAATGTTTAAGGCTCATGCAGCTAGTAACCAATAAATATGGGTTTGTTAGAGATGTGAAAAAGACGGATGCAATGTTGTTTTCTTATTACATGTATATTGCATATTCATATTAAAACATTAACACGGTCAAACTATCATTAAACCGGAACAAGGTGATGATATGCCCAACTAGGCTTTGTACTCATCATCCCCGCAAAGATTCGTTGAAATCCAGCCAGGAATTTAGAACGAGTCAGAACAATGTTCATGATATGTATGTATTAAAACCTTTAAAAGGTCAAAACTCCTCCAAAATGAATTCGACCGGAACACGGCATTGACATGCACAACGAGGCTTGATACTGATCTTCCTTGCCAATGTTCACTGACATTCGGCAAGGGTTTCAGCAGAACTAGTCCGGACAAAGTTAAGTGTATTAAAATCTTTAAAAGGGCCATAACTCCGTCAACAATATTTCAACCGCAACACGGTGATGTTATTCATAACTAAGCTTGGTACCAATCATCCTTGAAAAGTTTCGTTGACATCCGGCCAAGGGTTCAGGAGAACTAGTCCAGAAAATGTTTGTGTATTAAAACCTTTAAAGGACCATAACTCTGCCAAATCGTTCAATCGGAACACAGGGACGATAGGTACAAGTAGGCTTGGTACTGATCATCCCTGCAAAGTTTCACTGAAATCCGCCTAAATGAAGGTCCTATCTTTTTCATGGGGCAAAATACACCATTTTTAGCTAAATCAAAGGCCATAACTCTGGTGTTACCAGTCCGATCTTGCTGGCGTTTCGACCTCGTCCGAGTTTCCATTGCTATCAACAATCTGGTAAAGTTGGAAAAATATCAAGTAAAAAATGAAGGCCCTATCCTGTTAACGAGGACAGATATAAGCATATTTAATAAAATCAAAGGCCATAACTCCGGTGTTAATGGTCCAATTTGTCTGATTCCCGAACTAGCTCGAGATTTCATCGATCCAGTAAAGTTTGAAAAAGATCGGATGAGATATGAAGGCCCTATCATGTTAATGAGGCCAAATATAGCAATTTTAACTAAATTAAGGACCATAACTCCGGTATTATAGGTCCGAACTGCCTGCGCACAGCCATTAATGTGATTACCTGGTTTCAATTAGGAAATCTGCGCTTGCGCTCATCCCACAACCCATTGAACTTTTCAATGGGCTGGCTCGCTCAATAGACATCACCAGAACTCCATTTGGTATATCTCTACCGAAACGAAACGCAGAGATACACCTGCAGTTTGGCGAGGTACGTTACCAGTAAACACATATCAGGGAAGAATTCTTTAGCAGCTGCACCCCAATAGTAGTTTGCTAGTAGCGGAACTACACAACACTATCTACTAAGCACCACGATTGCGAGACTACAGAAGTTAGAAAATAACTGTCATTTTCACCAGGTAACCAGCACTTTCAAGCACATAACCGATAGATACTATTACGCGATCGCCTATAAATACTATTTTATATGTTGCAGTAAAATCTGATGAATTAGTTGCGTTAGTAATAATAGCATTAACATTTGCTTTAATATTTGCAAAAGTACTTTCAAATATTAATTAAAACACAAATTTGTCACAAAACGTTAAATCTTGTCAGCGCCATATTGGAAAAATACAAAGAGAGATAACCCCGCGTTGATTATTCATCAAATAGGAGTAACTGTTATCTCTCTCTGACCATTATTGGAAAAATTGTAGCAGACTGCATCGGATATTATTAGCCTGCAGCGCAATAACCATGGAAACGCATTAGCGCTGCGAGTGAGAATTTGGTTATTGTATAGGGAAAAATGCTAGAGTATATCCGATCAGTACATCAACAGTTAAGTTGAAATATATTTTAGGAGAGCGCAACTATTTTTTTTTTCTACTTTCGGCGAAGTTTCCAAATCACACGACCCAAAACGGCATCAATTCCAGGTTTTTCACATATCTCTTCTGCAAATGTTTGTTCCATATATAATAGACAATATATTATATTTAATTAATATTTTTGCGGCAGCTATTATTTATATGTTATTGTATCCCAACCATTGTCTAATATGTACCTTTTGTCATCCTTTGCAGACAATATTTTTTTTATTAATTTCATAGCTGCTCAGCTTGTGTTTGTTAGATCTGATAATTTTCATTTTATGATGAGCTTCTGTTGCGTGAATAAAAGTGTTTTGTAGTTATCATGCGTTATCTGTTTTTAACAACACATTTTTTGATACCTTTGCATTTCTTTGTTTCAGTATTATCAGCCAAAATATATGAGTATGACTTGCTCCTCAGTCCAACAAAGAAAGATAAAAATCAACTCCACGATTAACGCGCCACAAGCCTCGTCTTTCATTTTACCAATACTCTTTTTGTTATCTTTGAAGTAAAACTCGCTTTTTGGATTATAATCAAAAAGTTCTCTGTCTTTGTAAAGATCAGCATACACATCTTCTTTCCTAATTTTATAACACAGAGAATCAGTGTCATTAAACAACAACTTATTCATAAGCTTGAAGAAATCTTTCTCGGAAGCATTTTTACCAGTTGTTCTTTTTGTAGTATTGAAGTCGATATACACTTTCAACCATTGAGACTCATCAAACTGAAGTACCCTGTGTATCTTTTTCACTTTCAGCCCCAAACGTTCATACAACTTTAAATTTCTATAATGTGTAAACTATTTTTTCTTATCCTTTAATGTAGTAACAAGTTTCCTTATTTTACTTATTCCCAAATCAAACATACTCTTCAAGTTCTTGCAGTAGTCCGACAGCCAATCATCTTTTATATTTAAACTTTCCGAAGCAAGAGGATAATCATTATGCAAGTCATGTAACTCTTCGGGATATTCAAGATCATACTCAACAATATAGTTTGATTTTACTTCTTCAAATTGTTCAACCCATTTAAAATTACCAGTTGGTAGCGGTTGGCTATTCATCAACTGTGGACTATTATTTCCCGATTCAATACTTCCACATACTAACTCCAGATCAATAACCAATTCATCAGGACTATTGTAATATTCTACACAACTCCTTAAAATCTTCTTGTACTTTGCAAAACTTCTATGAATTGGCAAATCAGATAATTTTGTCAGTTTCTTGAATTCATTTTGAGATAGCTTCGAGTATGCTTTTCCATTGTTGTAACGCTTTGTCACCAAGTCTATAAAATCACCATCTACTTTCAAATCTAACACAAATGACCCTCCTTGTCTAGCAATTAATTTGTGATGACCAACAAGATTCGGTATATCAATTTGTAACATACCGTACTCACCATCTTTGCTTATTTTGTAGGAATGTGTTTTCTGCTGCATGCCTTTACTAGAAGCCTTTTTTATAGTTATTATTTAATGAGTTAAAGCTTGTTCGCGATATCCGGTGTTAACTATTAATTTTGTAATTTTATTTTTAGTTACTTCGGTTTATGCCTTCTTGATCCTCTCACTGTCTTTCTTCGTTGGGGTTGATTATTTTTGTTTCTAGACCTGCTATCTCGGAATGCATTCTCTTGCGTATCTCTTTAGCTTTTGTAATACATTCACAATAATCAGCTTTTCCTTCCATAATACCTGTTATTGCGGTTGTTATTGGCAAATCATACTTATCAAGTACTTCTGTATCCATACCATCATTCAAGTCAACACTATACGTTGGTTTGGGTTTCTTGGGACTCGCAGCAGGTTCTTCTTCCTTCCATTCTTCCGCGGGCTCGATTGGAGCACGTTTTCCTTTTTTAAATATTCTTTCCGCGGGTTTTGGTCTAAGCACTTTTTCCGAAACGTTTGGCATAGACTCTGGCAACCACCTCGGTTTCTCCTCAACATCAGCCGGCGGTGCTCGGTCTTTAGGATCTATGGTTTGCATGATAGTTGTATTTTGCCTTAAGAAATGAGTGATAGTGGTGCTATGGCTCCACGCTCAGGCGGGGCAGCTAATTGCGGGTGTAGCGCCTCCGTAAGTATTTCTGAAAGGGTAACCAAATGTTCAGCTACATGTAGCTGTCTTGTTCGCACTGTTATTTTACTAGTTACTGGCTCGAGCATTTGTTAGTAAAAATCCTTACTAGCTACTCTTTCTAGTCTTTCTTGAATAATTTTATTTTCGTATTCTTTAACAAGATTATTCGATACTTGCATTTTATTCGCTAATTCTTTCCACTTTAACAAAGACATTTATACTATAAGGTTAGATAAAATAACATGAGTTAAGATTAGTTAAGTATTATCCAAATATTATTATAATGGAAATTCCAAACTATGATATGAAGAAAGACAACGGTAATTTCAATCAGATATGGAACTTTATGCCAGACTGTTGTTTTAGAATGCTTCTATTTGGTAATTCAGGATGTGGCAAGACAAAAACATTAGTTCTTCTTTTCTTGATTTAGATCTCTCGATTGAAAATGGTGAAATAATTAGCAAAATCTATGACAAGAGAAATGATTTTAATTTTGAGATTGTTAATTATCCCCACTTGGATGGGGATGTTCCCCGAGCTACTTCTTATGGGGTGTATGTGTCTCAACTTATTCGTTGTTCGTTTTTCAAGAGCTTGTGCTCGAGTTGAGGACTTTAATATTCGTAATCTTTGTATAACTAAAAAGCTACAAAATCAGGGTTACTGTTACTTCGTAAAACCTTTGCAAAATTGTATATCAGGGTTACGGTACTTCGTAAAACCTTTGCAAAATGTTATTATCGTAACCCTGATCTTCTTTCCAAATATAAAAGTAATTTAAAGACTCTTCTACGACAACCGGACTTCTATGGTGATGTGATTTATAAACTTCGTAAGGTTCTTGGTCATGATCACTTTCATACTATCTGTTCAACTTGTTAAAATGTTTATCAAAAGAGGTTATGACTCTATCTTTTTCGCAATGTACTGCATGCTTGATGGTGGACACTTTTACAGTTCGCCACTTGCTTTCCTCTTTAATTGTCCGATGACAGGCTGTGGACCCTATGATGACGCCTACCTAAAGCCCATTTGGACGGAGGCGTTTGATGTTTGTCTATGGTCCTTCTTGTCGTGCCCTTAATGGTTTATTCTCTTGTTGCTCTGGCTTCTGCCAAATCACTGAGTACCTTCATTGTGGCTTTCTAAGCTATTGTTTTTTTGTACTATATTTACACGAGCATATTTGTGTTTTACTTATATTGCCTATTGATGCTGCCTTGTTGGTTAGAGATGTAATCATGGCGGGGAATTCTTTATTTACACTGTCCTGTTTTAATGGGATGACAGTAGGGTAAGTGTGAGGTTTGGTGCACCCTAGAACCGGCCTACTTTGCCACTGACCGTTCCAAGGCGGTATCCCTATTATCAACCCTTTTGTGTTTGAGATGTCGTTTGGATTTATTATTACTTTCGCCTTCTTGTTTGTCTGTTTGCGTGTTTGTTTCTGTGTTTTGTGGTTGACTGTCCTCCTTGAATGCTACTTTCCCTGTACGATCTTTTTATATTTCTTCACATGTTGTTAAAACCTTTAATTGACAAGATGTATTTGTTTTGCTAAAAAATTGGAGCAGTCAAAGTATAAGGTATTTTCACAAAAACATGAAAATATAGCAAACAAGAATACAATTCCGGACATACTAGAAAGCTCAAATTATCAAGTTACCGCTGCGAATAATTTAAATTCTGATACTCAAAAGATAGCTATTTTTGACGATTATGTTTGTGATCGCAAACAAAATGATCTTATTAATTATTTTATCCGAAAATGAGATATAGGGTCCTATAGAAACCACAGCATCGTAGGTCCGCACTGTACTGCAAACATGGACATGATAATACAAAGAAAGAGACAAAAAACAACAGAAATGGTTGTGAAGACAGGGATACCGACTTGGAAATGTAAATAGGCAATAGTGCCTAGTGGTTAGCATGAATCGATTTTATATGCGCACAATCCTCGCTATTATCCTGTCTTCAGCGCCCAAATAGACAAGCCAGTGTAAACAAAACTACATCCCATCAAAAGGAATTTTCTAACAATAAAGTCCTTATCCAGAGAAACTAACTAAAGAAACACATACAAAATAACAAATGTCTCAGGATGTATCCAGAATCGTACTGAACAACCATAGTAGTTGCAGCTAAAGAGAAAGTCAATCTAGGGTACGACCGGAAAACCCGACTGACGAAAGCTCATGCACCCACCTCCCTTAGTTATTAGGTGCAATCATAGAGTACCAAGAGGTAGTCCAGTCATCGCACAAGTGAAAAGTGAAGCGTAATGACTGACTGTAGTGTTATACCTTTCTCTGACGAACTTTCTGATTAAATTTGAAAAGCGGTCAGGAAACCCGTCAGACCCTTTTAACTTTCGAAGTTTATAGACCACATCTCGATAAAATCAGTGTTGTGATAAGCCTAGTCGCAGAAGTGTTTTAAGATTGGTGTTGTACTTTTCCAGCAGGCCGTTGTTGCGGCGGTAGAATTTAGAGAAAGATCTACGTAGTTTGTGATAATGAAAACCTTGCTGAAGAAGTGTACTTGTAATAATTTGATTTCGATCATTCAAGTCTATAACATCATTACAAGCTCTAGCAAATCGAATGAGCTGGGAGATATACACCCCGTATGAGGTAGCTCGAGGTACATATCCATCCAGGTGTGGATAGTCAACGATGTTAAAATTGAAATCATCTCTCTGATCATATACTTTAGTAGGAATACAATCTTTTGACATTGAGAGATGAAAACCGAGAAATGCTGCTACTGTATCCGAACTGTTGGCCTTATTCTATGAGAGCTCTGGTGGATAAATGTTAGTAACCATATGAGGAAAGAACGGATTAGCAATATTAAGTATGTCATCAAGATACTGAGAAGTATTATTAAAGGCATCAATAATTGCACCCTGGCTAGCAGATGACAAACTCAACATAAAATCTCTTTCATAGCAGTACAAAAACAAAAGTCGTTGGTGCTCAGAGAAGAGGCATTAATATGCTTACACCGAAGTTTGTCAAGAACTTCTCCAAAGTTTTTGATAGACCAAATCAGATTGATTCCTGAGTTCTCGAAAGCCTTTCCGCAATATTTTACAACATGTTACTTGTCACAATCTTATTACAAAACTCCCAAAGATATTCGGTTGAACTTTTCTTGTTACATTTTCTTCACAACACCAGGTAATCTGAGCTGGGTATGCTTTCCAAAGAAACAAGGTGTTAGCAAAGAGCAGTACAGAAAAGCAACTGACAAACAGAATGACTTTCTGTATCTTGATCGTCCTAGGAAGTTAGTAAAGCGTAACTTCAACGTGAAATTTAATCTATTATATATAATGGGACTTTTTAATGATCTCGGCGATGAATCTAGTTCAGGCGGTGTAATATTAAAAATTTTGGTATTGTAATGTCTGAATATGTAAAACAAAAACATCTGGTTATTTATCTTCACAAGGGTAAGAACCAGGGAAACGTTTTAAGAAGTGATCCTAACATTGATAAAAATAGAATTATCAATGTTGGCAATCCAGAAAGGGAATATGATGTAGCAACAAAGTCATTTACTGTAAGAAGAGTAGCAAAGATCATACGTGCTTTTAATATTGATAACATTCCAGATATGATGAAACATTTAACAACAGGTGTTGGTGACAAAATATGTCTGATACAAAAGCAATTACAGACAAACCGTGAGAAAATGATTGAAATTCAAAATGGCTTAAAAGATGAAATAAAACTTCTAGGTGATGCTTTAAAAGAGTTCGAAAAGAAAGAAGATGGATTGGAAGATGATGGCGAACTCTATAAAATGTTAGATGAAAAAATACAAGATGGTGTTGACAGTATTAATGAGGGAATTAAAGAAATCAATAAACAAATAGTTGAGAACAATGAACTTGAAGCCGCTATTGCTGATGCTACAGCGCAAATGAGAACTGCTTGACTACTGAAATAACTCAAATTAAAATATCAAATGAACAGATAAACACTAACGTTGGTGATATCAACACAGAGTTTGAAGACATCAAAAAGAAAATGGTTGACGGTAAGTCGCTAGAGGCTGCTTTGAACAAGATGGTTGACAAAAATGAACTCGTAACTGCAATTGCTGGTGTTTAGAGACAAATGAGAGCTGCCCAGGATGAAAGAAGCAAAGCTATTGATAATGAAATAGCTTGATTGAAACAGTTTAATCAAAAGTCTGATAGTCGGCACACAGCACTTCTTGGTATAATTGATAAGTTGGAAGTAAAAGTATACAAGGCAAGCTGTATTATATTGTTTGAAGCAACAATAGATGGAATAAGCATCATGAAAGATGATGTTAGTTATGCGTCATACCCGACACGAAAACCACTTCAAAAACCATTCTTCATATCTTTCTTGAACCGTTTACTTTTGTAACAAATCCATTTATAGGCACTGATCCATATTTTACTTTTGGTACTACTGGGAGGATAACCATTAGAAAATCCCGGCGCTATAAATTTGAAATAGACTTTACTTACACAGTGGGGAACGCAGACAATTTTGATTCGGGTGCTGTTAGCGGTCAGGAGAAGTTCTTATATCCGACAATAAAAAATATCAAAGGAATATTGAAAGAAATATTTGAATTAGATCTCACAAAAAGCAACATACTTAAACATATGACGTGGCACTACCCAAGTTTTTAATTTTGAAAAATCTAGTTTTAAAATGTTTACATAGGCAATTAATTTTGTCTACTTATATTATATGGAACAAAACATTGTATTATCATCAGAAAGAGCTATTATTATAAAACAAGTTTAAAATATATTAAATCATGCGTATTTTAAATATATGATATGAGACTACGTATTCCTTAACGTAAATCTACATACGCTAAAAATCTCATGACGCTTGGTATGCCTTTCTTTATTTTTAATTTCATGTTTACCAGCTCTTTGCGAACAACGGATATTTAAGCGATAAAATTTAATGCAGGACATCATTTATTTTATAGATATCGAGTGGTGCACATTTTATCTGTACATAGGTAGCATTTGAATTTACAAAACTCTCGGGACTCGAACTAGCGACCTTTTAATTTATAGCCGGGTTCTTACCATTGCATCACCGGTACTTCTTATATCGAGTAAAATTAACTTAACCTGGTGTAATAATATATTTTGTCAGATTGAAACTAGAATTCCGTCTGAAAACAACGTTATCTCTTTATTGAACGGTTGATTAGTGTGTGGGTGGGTGTGCCAGTTATTGCGTGAAGCCTATTTCGTGTCAAAAATGCTGCACTATACCAAAATATATCTCTGATTTATTGGTTAAATGAGTATTAAAGAAAATACAAAGACTGGATAATGTAGATAAGAAGGTTAACCGGGTTATGCAGAATGATAGTCAACGCATACGCACACAAATAACTAAAAGGACACATAATGGTCAAGGTATATGATATCATATAAAAGGGTTGAAAATAAGGCTACATATTTGGAACAGTCAGTGTCATAAAAGGTCACTAGGGGGCTAACCCAGTTTCTAGGTGCACCAAAACCCTTGTAAATAACGAAATTCCCACCAGGCTATATACTCTAAAACGTAGTCAGCATTATTAGGCAACATAACTATAAAAGAAAGATGATATTTATATATATATACATAGGGAGAAATATTTGTGAACTACCAAGGACAGACAACCACTAGACGAACTACGGCATGGCGCATAGCTATGACGAGATACACAGAAATCAAGCGTATGCATTCACTTCCTATAAAGGATAGCAACACACGCTGATGAACTGCATCTCTACATCATAACCCACTCGTCTGGAGGCACAATTAATACATAAATTATATTAATATATAAGATTTATCAAAATTCATGACAACGGTAGCGTAGATGGAGAAGCGTTTAAATCATACAAACGTTACGAATATGAAAGTCCTCAACTCGACTACAAACGCAAGACACATTATTAAAATGAGAATCATTCACCCCATAATATGTTCCTCTGGGAACATCCCATATAAGTAGGGATAATTACCGATGTCAAATGTAATATCAACTCTCTTTTCATATATTGTGCTTCATAGCATTTCTCTAATTTCAGTTGAGAGACGCAAATCGAGAAAATAAGCCACAGTATAAAAATATAACCTTTGTAAAGTTGAAGTTATTAGGGTTTATGGTATATATTATATACCATATAAAAGAAAGTGTCGTCAACGTTTAAAATATATACAATATACATAGTCTTCGGTGACATCTGTATGAGTATTTGGTGAAACTTCAAGAAATCTCTTTCATACCAATACAAACTCAAGCCTGCAACAAGTGGTGCACAGTTAGTACACATAGGGAAACCAACATTTTGTCTATAAACAGTAGTGTCATACCTGACAAAAATAGTATCTAATTGGAATATAAGCGATTCAAAAAAATTATGTGCAAGTCCAAATAGTGTAAACGATTAAATTGGCTTTACTAAAAAACGCTGTTTCTCTAGCAAAAGTATTTTAAATAATAGCAATAAACTTATATTTAATAATTACTGAAAAGAGTATCCATTGGAAGTAACAGACACAAACAGGAGAAAGCAGCAGACTCGATTGTACTGAGTCTGTTCATGAGAGTTATTATGGTGCACCATCTCTCACGCGCCCCTAGCAACGGATTAAGCTGTATTCTACATTAAAACCACAGAGACTGGGCTTGTTGATACCAAAGGACCTTAAGTAATAACTCTATTGGACTGTTACAGTCGTCACACAGCACTAAACACACTCTAAATTAAATTAAATAAAAATGTAGATGTCAATAAATATTGAAAAAGGGATATTGTTTTGTGGTAAAATTGTATACAGACTAGAAAAGTCTTAAATAATTTAACGGCAGAAAGAATAGAATTTAACAGTTTGGAGATTTTGTAGTGGTGCTGGCACTAGATTTAGAAATAACACGGGCTTAACAGTTGTTTGTGGAATTTTGGAATCCAGTATACCTTTGGACGTTTCTATTGCTTTTCATGAATTGTAATATTGTACGCCTCGTGTTCTGCCTTATATACCGTATTTTCGGATGTTCGTCAAAATTATACCTCCTTTATCCGTGATTCATTCAAATTATTTTGTAAAGTGTTAGTTCTAATTTACGTATTGTGCCTGAGGCTTTTTTAAGATTGCCTTTTTAAGAACTGCCCCAAAACAAGGTCTTGTAAATATCTGGAAATTTCCAAATGGTATTGACCTATTAAATGAATTTAACACCAATCGTTTACGGACTTGTTTCTATGTTAGCTGGATTAAATAAACACTTTCAATTTACATTTGGAGATCTCAGTTGAATTTGCACAAGAAAAGATCCGTTTAAATAGCATTCATAATAATAAAATGAATATTGTCAGAAAATAACAGAGAAATTAGCAACAATAAAAACATATTAAGGAACACATCTGGATATATCGAGAAGTGTATGGAACAATCACAGAAGGTGCACTCAAACAGAAACCCACATTAGGACATGCGTGACGAAAGTTCATGCAACTACATTATATTTCCGGGTTTCCGAAGGTACAGTCATATAATCTCACAAGGTTGTCCATCAACCTGAACGTAGTGATGACGGTAATTTCGTTGCTAATAAAAGAATATTAATAATACCTTGTAGTTTCTAAATAAATTCCCAAGAATAACTGGCTTCAGGTATCAAGTATCCAATTAAAGGATAACTGACAGATTTAAAGGGACACACGGAAATCTTGATTTTTAAAATCTCAGGGCGTCCCATTAGTTTTTCTCTTCACTTACATTTGTCCAATCATTAATTGTAATTGTTAGAATAGTTCGAAGCAAATTATTTTTGCATATTACTAACTTTTTATAATGTTGCACCAGTAATATATTTAAAAAATTGGTAAAATAGTGAAGAAAGTTGAAATCTCAATTATTATTTAATTATATGCAAACAGTTTTAAAGTCAAAATGACGCAGGATAAGTAAATTGAGGAGCACATTTTAACGTTTGAATGAAACTCAAGATTGCCATGTGTCCCTTTGAGAACCACCACGAGAACTAGAACCTTACCAATACCAATCATCTTGCCTATTTTTTAAGTGTACTCTAGTTTGTCATATGAATCTGCTTTTGAAAAAGTCATTATGATTTATTTGTTCAAACTCATCGTCAATTATTAATCCGTTGTCATTGACGACGAATGGTATGTCTTGCATTTGATGAAATATCAGGATCAGAATAAACGTAGAATTAAGTTTTCCTTTAACATTATTATCGTTATATAACAGGTTTGTTTTGCTTATTGAGAGTATAATTTGATTTCAAGTATTCTAAATGGACTCTAGTTATGTAAGGATTGAGTGTTTTTAACCTTCTTGTAACCTCTTTTTTACCCTTTATTTGATGTTTACATGTATATCGTTCGTTATCAACGAGTCGTAAGGTCTTACTCAAATATTTAATTAGGTAAAACATCGCGCACTCAACATTGTGTCGGAGATATGCTTGCGTATGTAAAAAAAGTCGTCGTTAACATTTTCGTCCAAGTTTATCCACGAAGCTTTATTACTGTGGCGGTTTTAAAAGCAATAACAACCTTTTCTATAAACAACATTTCCCCACCTACCTTCGTTTTACAGTGCATAATTAGATGCATCATCCGGGTTACTGAATTGGAAAACATATGTCACTGGTTCTCAGCTTACCTTAATTAACGTATGTTTAAACCGGTACCCATGTTATAAAAGTTTGTCGGGTTCCAGATTATAATGTTATTTAATACATAGAGGTTAGTAAAACCATCTCAACCCGTCACACGAACTTCCAGTATAAATACCCGTCATCTTATGAAATTGAGGAGAACTGTTTAATTATCCCGACAGGACACTTCGCCATTAATAAGGTATATAGTAAATGATTACTTTCAATCGTTCTATAGTTAATGCAACTATACAGATAGTTAGTATACGTACCAGAAGCCTCTTGCGTTGTAAAATACTGTCCGCTCATCAAGCACACGCGTCATCTGCTATAGAACACTTACCTGTAGCAAATACCTCAGTATACTGTCATAGTATAACACGGCTCATTTGTTGGCCTCATTTGCTCGCTGAACGGTACTTGCGTATTGGCTCTTTTGTCAATTGGCTCTTTTGTCAATACAGCGTTCAGTTGACAATCGCTCGTTGAACAGCTCGTTTGTTCAGCTCATTTGTATTATACATTGCGGCTCTTTTGTTAAAGGCTCATTTGTCATAATACCTTCCCGTGTGTTTGTAGCTCACTTGCTACTAGTAGTATAGCTCGTTGCTATTAGTACTATAACATACAAATACGTATGTGATTCTCATTCACTCTCATAGACACATATCTTTGAACAGGTTAAACACCACCAAAAGCACGTCAAGTTTAGTTTACAGAACGTTAGGCACTGTCCCCGTCCGCAACCTTCGTACATGTGCAAACTGCAAATGCTCATTTGAACACATTGCTCGATCTCCAGCAAGTTATCTGGAGCTTACCCATAAATAATCATTGTGTATATATTGTTTGTGTTGATTCACTTTGGGAGTTATTAATCAATCAACCAATCATTTTTGTTTTGGAGCCGTTCTATGCTCTGTCTGTAATTGAGAACAATTATAATACTCATAATCATCGAAGCACGTTACATTACCATACCATTGATCGTAGCGTAATATGTTTAGAGTAAATGATTTAAAGTATCATTTTGTAAACTTAAAGATGCGGAACATTGGGCAATGCTAACGCATGAATTGGTTTAAAGTGCTTCACCCACTTCTGTTCATAACTAAATTTGATTTGTCACTGACGAGTACAAGGTCGATCATTAAATTGGGTTCATTAACCGTTTGAAAGAGACACTATTTACAACAGAGCTATTACACTTTGGGTCACGTTTGCGTGTGTAGCATAGACTCTTCAAGCATGCCTACCAACACGTGTTTGTGGCGTAATATATTGAAAGGAAAAAGAAACGCATACTAGAAAAATTGCCTATACTACACTATCATATACATCTAATTCCACGTAATATTCCAGATAGATCTCAACGTGTTTTGTACACAAAGGAGCTACAGCTAATTTCAGAAATGACAACTCTGTCATGTAGTAGACCTTTCAATCAAAGTATACTTTGTTTCACGAAATTCATGCATGTTGAAGTTTCGTTTGAACAAATCAAGCCATTTCAGTACTGTGTTTCATGTAAAGAGATTGCAACGTTTTAAAGCCTACTTTTTCTCACCTGCTTGAGCCAAATGCACATTCTGTCGATAATGAAACTTTAAAGGATTAAGTATTGGTTTGTTTGATGCAGTTAAACCTTCTTTCCGAAAGGACATGCCTAATGTCGCCCTGTACCATTCGATTAGCAGTAGCATATTAAACATACACTATATAGCGGAAATATCCATTATGCATTTCTTTTTCCTTTCAGTATATAATATGTAGTCAGGTGCATTCGTGGCTATTGAAGGTTTATGGAAAGCAGGAAAAGGTCAATTGATCATTCGTCATTCAACTATTACGCTTCAGAAAGTACAGGACTGGCAAGGTTGTGTAATTAAGCAACATTCATTACTAATTCTTGACATTGTTTTGTTGTGATCTATAGAAGAAATCTGCAAAATCTGTGGTATCGGAGAGTGTGATTTATATTTATAAATTATCGTTAGTAAACGAGGAGTCTGTGAACGTTTTCAATCCGCTCATGTAACTGAGCAGACTCTGGTTAAGTGACCATCAGGCCATGTGTCCGCGCACATGATACTCAAGTGATCTATGACATTCAGCGTAGTATGTTACTGAACAGATGAAAGTCAAGTGAGAAAAGACCATATGGTCATGTACTTGAGCAGAACAGTAAACCATTGGCATGTGTCTAATCACATTAAAATTAACTGACTGAATTCCATCAGGACATGTGATCGAGCAGTTTTTGAAAGACAATGCCATCAGCACAATAATCTGACTGAGAAAAAGTACCATCACAGCATACCACTCAACAAATGCATGACCATCATGACCTGTGTTTAATTAAATAAAAGTTTAGTGATTTCAGACAACGTGTTTTTGCAGATACAAGACAAATGACAACGAGAAACCAAGGCATGTGACAGAGCAGATGAAAGTCAAATAACAAAGTACAGCTCGGCGGTATGTGATTATGCAGATACTAGTCTTTTATTAAACGGAGGTGTCTGAATGTAGACTAACTAACTTAAGGCAAGTGCTACATGTAAACGATAACTAGCGGGACACAATACTTTCGGAGAACAGTTGGGGAATTTTATATAGCCTTTATATAACCACCGTCGGAAGCTACTGAATAATCCCGCCCTTACCGTAACACAAATTAACATAACCGTACTGACAGAATAGACGTATCCGAAAACGATTACTTAGACTCTCTCAGATAGTACGACTGTGTCATACAAGAAGCTTCATCTAGGATTACATCACAATCAAACAAATATATTCATTACGGATTCACGGATTTATACCATCGTGTAATTCGAGACGAAAATTTAGAAGAATAATCTGTCCTAAACCACTTCCCGTTGACATCCAATATCATCCACTGGGTATAGTCATTTAGGTAATAATATTATATAATAATAAGATTATAATTACGCTGTTTCGAAAAGCATGTCCCTAAACCTGACAAAATGCGGATAAATGATTCATTTATTATAAAAATTTCTCTCTTCTGAAAACACGAGAGAGCTGTTATGGCTCAAGCCATAGAATAATGTGGTTGATTTATATTGGTAATTTCTTCTGTACACTTGTCAGGCTTAATGGAATCACTCATGTGGTTTGTAACTGGTAACACAAATCTAATGTTAAATTTAGAATTAATGAGATTAGTAGAACACAGCTCATGAGAAGATGCAGGAGTATCGATTGGTTGTACTAAATATTAGCAGGTTATAGTAGGCATGCCCCCAAACTCACACATCCATGTATAGTCGGGTAAAGTCACACCCCAATATGTAGGAAGGTTAATGATAACAGTATATAATAGATATACTAATGCAGGCTTGAGTTTGTAAATGTAATCATAACAATATTCTGTTTTCGAAACGAGGTCTTATATTCTGCTTATGTTTAAGTACCAATGTACACGTCGCTCAAATAAGAAAGATTTTGAGAGATGACGAGGTCTATAGGCAATGTTATATAACGGGTAGTCCTTATAGGAAAAGTCATCGCTTTTGTCTCTATAGCTTTCCGGGTCTGACTTCCTGGTACTTAATACTTAACACAATAAACCAAAAACACGTATTACAACGATGAACAATTACAATGTGAATAAGACGCAAGACATATGGCATCACAAAAACAAACGAGCTGGCAATAGGGTACTGTCTTGGAACGGTCAGTTGTAAAAATACCCCGATGGGAGTTTAAACGACGTTTTAGGGTACACTAAACCTCACTCTTACCCTATTGCTATCCAAATAAAACGGTACAGTGTAAGTAAAGAAATGTCCGTCAGGCCATATTCTCTAACAAACGAGGCAATATCAATAGGCAATATAAGTATATCACATACTAGATGATCATGTATATATGACTATAACACAAGACTAGAAAGCCGCAATGAAAGTACTCATTGACTTGTCAGAAGCCACAGCACCACGAGAACAAACCATTAAGGGTACGACAAGTCTAGATTTAAGACAGCATCAAACGCTACAATCCTTTGAGGATTTAAATAGACGTTTTCATAGGGTCCATCCCGGTGTTCGAATTAATTCAAGACGTTCGAACGTACGCCAGTAGAACTATTTTCTAGGTAAGTATACACGTACTTTTAGTGGATACGTAAACGTAGAAGTTATTGCCAATTTGGGGTTTGTTTGTGTTTACACTTTAAAACAATGTAAAGAACAAATATATTGGATATGTGATATACTTATATTAGGTTATTGTGGAAAATCCTACCTCTATATAACAAAGCTATGCGTTGACGTACCCGAGTATGAACGAATATGTACCTGATCTGTCTGTGATATTCCAGTTTTAGTATTAGACTGATTGCGGATAAATCGAATGTTAATGAATATTTAAGAATTAAATAATAATTGTCACGTTGGCAGATATAATAATGTAATTCAAGTCATACATCTTTGTTCCGGTAAGAAATGATTTGCCAAAATGATTATATACATCTATAATAAATTAAAATGTGATCCGTTCAAAGGCATTTGGTTCATTGCATCAATTTCTTAAATAACAATGTATCATAAGATTCGAGTTAAGGCAGGACCGAAACTGTCACGTATAACCACTGTCCAATCCGCCGTCCGTCCGTCCATTTCTTTTCTGTCCGGACGAACGTCTAATAGCCACTCCATGAACTACGAGTCGTTCAAAATAATGCGCGCAGTAATGAGATAGTTATCACTCGAAAGGGTATTCTCCCGCGTTTGTCGTGGTACTCGTGTTTAGTCCTGATGTTGGATGTAATCGGGGTAAATTGAGGTCAAATGTCATTACCCGTTTCACAATAATTAAATAAAAAATGACATGTAATTTTTGAAAAGCATAATTATTGTGTTTGTGTATGAAACTACTTTCGGTAATAAGCTGACATGAGCCAAAGGTTCATAGGTGAGGTAATAAATAATGATAACTTTTCGTCGTCCGTCCGTCCGCCCGCCCGTCCGCCGTCTCGTCCGTCAATTCGCCGTACGTCCATACGAAATATGTTTCATCTCTCGACGAATTTGGAGTCGAGTTCAACATTTTGGAAGTATCATAGAGACAGGTATCACTCGAAAGGGTATTTATTTGCCTTTATACTGGTACCAATGTTCAGTTCTGATTTTGGATGTGACAGGAGTATATTCGGGTCAACGGTTTCCCTGTTTCACTAATTTTGTTTTCCCTAATAACAAACGTCTCTATACATTTGTTACTTCAGTAAACCTCTAGTTACAAACCGATGTGCAATATATTCTACCGTTTTCAAATATTGGGATCTCTCTTCGTCCGTAGTCCGTCCTCGTCCGTCGTCCGTGACCCATTTGTCTTTTTCTTCATTTTTTTCTTGTTTTTGCTTCTTCTTTTTTTGAAATTGTTAGCATGTATTCATTGGTTTAAATTTCGGTTGTGCGTATTGTTGTGTTTTGCGCTTGTAAAAACAAGTATTGAAGGGAATTTACCGATGAAAAGCTTTGCGATAAGAGCTATTTTAGCTTGTAGAGCATCCACAGGCTCTCATGGACCTCTTGTTTTTTCTTATTAGCAATGATCGCTATCTCCTGGACTATCAAGTTTTTTTTCTTTTAAAGTCCCTGTGTTCAAAGATGGAAGCACAAATGAGTCCAAAGTTTGTATATACATTTGTCATGTTTTTACATCATTGCGAAGATCTTCAGATGATCGATGCACGGCCATTTTGGCCCTCTTGTTATTAGTTTTACGATCTCCTTTAGTGAAGTATTTTTGCGTGTGTACTTTATGTTTAAAATAGTCAAGTACGTCCGTTGAGAGAGTGATCTATTAGGACAAACCTATGAATACAAAGATGATAGTATTGATTTTATATTCGTCAAATTAATATCATTTAGACATGGCTCCTTTCAACAGATATGCTATCATGTTCAAATATCACAACAGATATGTTTCCCTACTTCATGTTGAGAATAGCTTTTGACGATTTATTTCCCCTGGATTTTTGTACCGAACAAACATTAAACTATTTCCGACAGTTATTGCCTGACCATAAATAAAATAATTCAATTGCGCCCTGTAGAAGTTGATATATATGCATCAATCTGAATAGATCGATACAGCATAGCAATATATTTTTGCTGTGATATACAGGATTTATTACCAGAGAGACGTAGAGTGCTGATGAACAAAACAGTACGGAGAACGACTTTGTTTGTTCCGACAAATTATTCTACCGTCTTACAAACTAAAATATAGACATGTTATTGTATAACAGTTGTAACATAACAATGAGGTCACACCTTGGGATCTTCGGAATTGAAAGAACTGCTGTTCCATGTATCAATGAAAAACACGTGTTTATCAAATTCAAAAGTAAAGTCATAATACTAAAAAGGTAATGTTTAAATAAGAAATGTATATTAATGGGATATTCTTCATCCCTAATTATAGATATAATAGGGTTGCTTATTGCTATTATTCAAAACACTTTTACTAGAGAAATAATTACATTTTTAGCCTGTAACAATATTAAAGCGTTTTTAATAAAGGCTGTTGAGACAATTACACAATGTGGACTTGCCAAGAATTTTGTGAAGCACTCATTTTCCTATTAGATAATATTTTCATCAGGTGTGGAACTACCGTTTATAGACAAATTGTTGGTATCCCTATGGGTACGAACTGTGAACCTCTTATCGCAGGTTTGTTCTTGTATTGCTATGAAAGAGATTTCATGTAGAGGCTTTCATCCGATATTCAGGCCGATGTAACTGAAGCTTTTAATGACACCTCTCGGTATTTGGATGACATATTGAACATTGACAATCCTATCTTTTTTACTATGGTTAATAATATCTATCCTAAGTAACATTACTGATACCGTCGCTTCTTTTCCTGATTTACATCTCTCTATTGAAAATGGTCAAATAATTAGTAAAATCTATGACAAGAGTGATGATTTTAATTTTGATATTGTTAATTATCCCCATGTATGTGTGGATTTTCTCCGAGCTACTTTCATTATGTACACTGTCCCGTTTTATTGGGATGACAGTAGGGTAAGTGTGATGCTTGGTGCACCCTAGAACCTGTTTCAAAAACCCATCGGCCTTTTTTGCCACTGACCGTTCCAAGGCGGTAGCCCTATTGTCAACCCTTTTGTGTTTGTGATGTCGTATTTGGCCTTTTATTCATTTTTAAAGTTGTTCTGTGTTTTTGTGTGTGTTTGTGGTTGACTGTCGTCTTTGAAGCTACTTTACATGTTCGATTATTATATTTAATTATTATGGGGTCTATGTTTCTCAAACGCAACGATGGAAACTTCGCCAAGCTGATTGGCCTACGTTTTAATCTCTTTGCGAGGAACAATTAAAGCCTTCCGTTTTCTAGGATGTCGAAGACGCAACTGCTCTTTTTACCAAAACTCTTCACGATATAGCTGATCAAACCTTTCCAAAAACCTCGGCAAATCCTAGACGCCCACATAAACCATGGTACGACGATGACTGCAAAAAGGCAGTCAGCGATCGTAAAGCTGCATTAAATAATTTTAACTTGCGGCCAACTCAAACAAATTTAGATAACTTTAGAGTTTTTCGTGCGAAAGCCGGTCGTACTATTAAGAATAGCAAGAGGAAATCCTGGAGATATTACGTCTCTAGGCTGAACTCTCGATCATCTCTTAAGAAGACATGGGACATGGTCCGGAAAAAAAGTGGTAAAGGTAATTCTAGTTCTGTAAATCATCTTAAAACAGATAATGGAGATATAACATATGTCAAAGATATTACAAACACTTTGGCAGAAACTTTTTCAAAAAATTCTTCTTCTGAAAATTGTCAACCAAATTTTCTGAAAAACAAGAAACAAAAAGAACAGAAGAAGCTGAACTTCAAGTCGAAAAACTTGGAAAAATACAATAAACTATTCACTCTCAAAGAACTTCGAGAGTCCCTTAAAAAGGCTCATGATATATCAGCTGGTCCTGATGATATCCATTAGCAATAACTAAAACATTTACCTGAATCCTGTCTATCTACCCTTCTTGATATATTTAATAAGGTTTGGGTGACGGGAAACTTCCCCGAGTCTTGGCGGGAAGCAATCGTTATTCCAGTCCCCAAACCTGGAAAGGATCATACGGACCCAATCAATTATCGGATATCCTATTGCTTTAACGAGTTGTATATGTAAAACCATGGAACGAATGATTAATGAGAGACTCGTTTGGTACCTGGAATCCAATAAGCTGATAACAAAGTATCAAAGTGGATTTCGGCGCCAACAGACAATCTCATTCGATTTGAATCATTTATTAGGGAAGCTTTCATAAAAAAAGAACATCTAGTCGCTGTATTTTTTGACTTGGAGAAAGCTTATGATACTGCATGGAAGTATGGTATTATGAATGATCTTCATGACCTTGGTCTTAGAGGCAGATTACCCATTTTTAAAGAGAAATTCTTAGATGATAGACAATTTCGAGTCCGAATGGGTTCAACCCTCTCTGATATTCATGAACAGGATATGGGTGTTCCACAGGGCAGTATACTCTCTGTCACACTTTTTAATTTAAAGATTAACAGTATAGTAAAATGCATCAATCCAGGTGTGGATTGTTCGCTATATGTTGACGACTTTGTTATATGTTATCGTGCAAAAAACATGATTACTATCGAGAGACAATTGCAACAATGTCTCAATAAACTTCCGACCTGGTCTGATGAAAATGGTTTTACATTTTCTAAATCTAAAACTAATTGTATGCACTTTTGTCAACTTCGTAAACATCATGAAGACCCTCATCTAACACTGGATGGGTCACCAATACCAGTAGTCAATGAGACAAAATTTCTTGGTCTTAATTTCGACCGTAAATTAACGTTTATACCACACCTTAAATACTTGAAGGCCAAATGCCTTAAAGCTCTTAACTTACTTAAAGTTGTTGCAAACACTAATTGGGGAGCAGATCGAAAAGTCCTCTTCCGACTTTACAGATCTCTTATCAGATCCAAGCTGGACTACGGCTCGATAGTATATGGATCAACTCGCAAGTCGTACTTGCAGATGCTCGACCCTATACATAATCAATGATTACGACTCGCCTTAGGTGCCTTTCGTACATCACCAGCCGAAAGTATACATGTATATGTTGAAGCTAATGAACCATCACTGTCTCATAGACGGGACAAATTAGCTCTTCAATACGCCATTAAATTAAAGTCTAACCCTTCAAACCCAACTTTCGATAATGTTTTTAATCCTATTTGTGAACCTCCTTTTGATCGAAAACCGAAGGCTATTCGACCATTTGGTCTTCGTATTAAACCAAAATTAAGACACACTGAAATCGACCTAAATGTGATTGCCAAGTACAAAGTACCACAAATTCCACCGTGGACTTTGGAAACACCAACAATTATTTTTGATCTTTGTAATAATATAATAACAAATCCAGTACAGACCCTACTGTCGTTCAAAGCAAATTTAATGAAATTAAATCGAAATACAGTAACTTTCAACATATACACACAGATGGCTCTAAAGATGGAGATAAGGTTCACACACTCATTTACACAACTACTGTTACCAGCATCACTATGTATTGAAATTTATGTCATAATCACACATCATAGCACAACTAGCCAACAATGTCAATGTCTTTTCTGAAACAGAAAATAATACATAATACATTTTTTTTTTAGAACATATTAGCCATCTATTCAACACTTTCTGTCATTAATAAAGTATGCCTATTAATGCATTTAACGTACCAATCCTGAAGTATAAAGGAATTGATTTTTCACTTACTTTTTGTTTCCAATGTTAGTATCAGAGTTATCTCCCATTTAGTTAAACATACTATTTCACATTTTAAAATACAAACAAGGTAAAGAGCAAGATTAAACATTACAAACTAACTGTTATGGGTCTCAAGTTATAAACTGCTAAAACAATCAAATATGTCCTTGCCATTATACAGATATAAGGAACCAACGTTGACCATTCGTGAAATTACCTCCCTTTACATCGAACTAATTACGAAATTATAATTTCTGCTAAACATGTAGATAACCACGTTGCTATTGTTTTTGCATATTTCTTTTGAGACTTATTCCCTTATATGAATATAACTGATAATTATGTAAGTTATGACCGCTTCTACACATACCCTAGAATCTGGTCAACGGGATTTATATGTTATTTACAAAGGTAACTTATTTTTATCAGTATATAATTTGAAATAAATGTAAATGTACTATAGTCATGTCTGTTGTAACACGACAATACATTGGAAAACACATTCCATTTAAAGGGACTGGAGGCGATCTGTCACCCCAAATACTAGTATACTCATCATAATGTGTTTAAGTCGCTTAATTAATGTAGATATGAACTAAACTGGGCCCCATTAAAAATCGATTTCAATATTGATAAAGAAATAAGTTGGTCTGGAAAGCTCCACGACTTGGGTAGTTTGTCGGTGCAAAAGTCCTTAATACCAATGCATTGGATGCTTATATGCTATAGTATGTTCTTGTTTTGTGGTCATACTACAATGTTATAATATGTGCAATACCTAGCAACATGAACTCCATCAGAAATACTATTGATGGTTAAACATCAACAATACACAGAATCGTCTTGTTTTCTTATCCAAACATGTTTATAAATAATACAGAAAAGAGTATGATAGTGGACCTTTGGAAACGACCGAACACGATAAATACGAAATATTGCAGTTTCGGTTTGATTGAAACTGTTCATGAACGGTATTGAAATATGCTTGGTACCGTTCACGGCCCATAGCCCCGGGTTGAGCAGAACTAAATATTCATAAATTCAATAATACAGAAATTTAACCATCCCGAAGATGGCATGCATATGGTGGTGAACATGCCAATATTTAATAAAATCATATGCCCCGAAGAGCGAAATAAACAAAATGGAATTTAGCTGGGAGCAGCGGTTATGAATCCTGCGCAGCGCAAGTAACAGTCAAAATACTAAATTAAAAGGCAGACAATATATTCTATGGGTGGTTAAACAATACCCTGAGACTTTATCGGCCGGAATAGCGGAACCACCGAATCGAAATTTAAGTAGGACAAAAACATTTGAAAATGTACCACTGATATCTAAATATAAGTATCGGGCTCAGTGATCTCCAAAGATCGAATGATAACAGTGCTGATTGCAAGCGCGTGGAGACGTTTTACTGCCATCAAACAGCACAAGCAACGCCACAGTGCTATATAAAAGAGTATGAAAGTGGACCTTTAGAAACGAACACGATAAATATGACCTGAACATCTGGATAGAGTTTTGATTAACGAATTTTTAGTGCTGTTTTGCCGTTATTTAATGGGATAGCTACAGTAAACTTTAATACAAACCAAACTGTCAAAAAGCGATCATTGATCTTTTCAGTAATACATATTGTGTATTACAATTATTGTTGTCATTATGCTTTAGAATGTGTCTCTATTTTCTTTGTTATTGTAGCTAAACTCGTGTAATTAAGCATGCTTATTGTTCGGGCGCTTGTTTCAAGAAAAGGCGGTACATGTGTAGATTTAGTAATAAGTAAATGCATTACACATCATTGGAACTGGCATTGTTATTGACAAATAAAAATGCATTAGTTTTGAAAATCGATTCAGAAATACATAGTTTACAGCCAAATGCGTTTGTGTGTGGGCTTTTCCCGTGTAAACTCCTTGTTTCTGGGACAGCAGCAAATTAAAAAATCTCAAATAACCTCAGTTAACATGGTTAACCTGAATAGTTTGCTATACAACTTTCAAGATTGTCCAACACATTAAACCAATATTTGGATAAAAAATCTGATTTATTTGTTTCTTCTAATGTCTGATGCAGCAGCATTTTGCATTGAAATCTGCCTATCAGAAACAACTTTTGCACGTGAAATGTGTATTTCACTACCTACTTTGAAAAGTAATGTATTTTTATTTACAACAAAACATGGCTGTTTCACTAATATGCAATCTTTTTTTTTTAAAATAATATTTTGTCTGAAATATTCAGCAAAAATAAAATAAAAAATGCAACAATTTCAAGAAGACCCTTTATCATGTATGATACCAACCTTAGTTCGCATATTGGGATTGCATTAAACATGCATGGTACATCTGCCCACTGGAAGTCGAAGTCTGAGGAAAATATGGCACAGTCCTCTTCAGATGGATCAGGTTGACTTTTGTCCCAGCCTACATGGTATTTTGCATATAATACAAGTATTATAAATAGGTGTTACGCAAGGGATACAAATCTGTCGTGAGTAAACAGTATGTAATGTCGGAAGGATATGGCAAACGAATCATATGGATGAACCCGAACGATCCCAGACTAGCGCACAGACAGTCTACATATAATTAATTATCAATATTAATTCTAGTTATTGATTTTACATTGATTGTAACGAAAGCTCTCTGAAGTTATTTTAATCACTCTCGATGTCTTCCTGGGTAGAACCAGAGAACCAGTACTAAGCAAATGCAGATAAAGTGTATTGCTCAGAGACAAACCACATATGGTCATGGCGGTGATCGAATCCATGACTGTTCGATCCTGAGTCGAAGCTCTACCATTACACCACAACGCTCCACATGAATTGTATTACACTAACACAAATATAAGGTAAATCTTACGGTTTCGAATTCATGGCATAACATAAAATAATGTATTGATGTAAAATATACAGCGAAATCTCTTAGATGCATGTACACAATGAAATGTAATATTTGTGTGAGTGCAATACACACAATTATATTATAAACCCTAATCTAGTCCATATGGACGTTTTATGACCGTGGAAGATCGGCCCTATCAAACGGTTGTACATGTTTCGGTAAATCATTTACGAATTAATCACTTTTACGCCTTAAATGAACCGAGAAATAATATTACCTGTAAAAGTGACCACTGTATCAGTATCATACCATTTCCATCTACCCTCAACCTCTTCATCTGTCAAACCCATCCACCAGTGATGTGCTGAAACGTGAAAACGATACAGCAATGACATTACTAACTTACAGATACATTATATTTCATCAAAACATGGATACGACGTGTCTGCCAGTTTGACACAGGTTTACTTACTGAGTGAGTTATATAACAAATACGCTCAAACTTGACTTATATTGGTAACGCAATCAATTAAGAGACCAAGAGGGAATGAGGGAATGAGGACGTCTACAGTTAACATACCTTGTATTAATCATTTTGTCTCTGACGTAGATAAGTTGTATACAAAAAACAATTCTTATTATCCTCGTTATGTGTCAACATTCAAATTCAATATTATTATTTAGTATTGTAATTTAGTGAGACTAAGAAATCAGTTATATATATCCTAAAAAAATATGCAGATTGTATATTACATATGTAGTGTCAATAACCAAGTTGCGCATAGAAAGAAAACAACCAAACTGTTATGAAAATCCAACATGAATAGGTTAGGTTAAGGGTGAACATCATGAACACATACTTAACGTTAATCAATCACCATCAATACAGCTGTAATGCATGCGTTGAAAAGAACAATTAAAGCAAATGCAGGACAGGGACGGAGCGTGGCCTGTTTTCAACATACTCCAAATTTGAGGTGGGAAGCTTACATGATAATGGTCCACCTTTACCCCACTCCCCACTCTGATTTCTTTTTTTGCATTTTTCAACTTTTTAGGCTTCTCATATGTTTTAGTTTTATTTTTCCCGGGTTAAGGGAGTAAGGGAGTATGCCACGCTATTCTCTTAAGTAAAAAGATGAAACTGTTTTATTAAGGTTATCGTCTTAACATCAATATACTTAACACATCAGGAGCAATTGTCGACCGCCTCTCGATCTCAGTATAAAACTTACGAATCAAATTTGGCGACATTCCGAAACACGCCTCAAGGAAACTAAGCTAAAGGACAACGAATACAACATACAGCAAAGACGAACAATGTACTGTCAAAAGCTACCCGGTCTGTCAAAACACTGAATAACGATTTTCCCATCTTTACGAGACACGCTTACAAATACAACTGCTTTTTTATTTAGTTTTATTTACGGTTCAGACATAACTGAGTGCTCATTAAATAACTGTATGTTTGATAAACAAAACTTACTTTTTAAATCTCTGAGCCTGTCTTTTATAAAATCATTTTCGTAAGAGTCGTCAACGTGCACGAGATGTGCATTGTGATGTTGTCGACAGTAACCCTTGATAAAAAACAGAAGTGTACAATACATAATGTTATACATTGTTACATTTATACTTTGCATTCATATCTACAATAAATAGTATTACATACATGTGCATGGTGGATTGGTTTCTTATTAATATGCACGTGTTGCTTTTAAAATTTAATAAAATTATGTATTGTTCACTCGATTTGTAAGGAAACGTCTTCGAGGATTATAATCAATTGTTGCTGGAAACTACATTTTCCTCAACCAAGATGAAAACTGTTGTCTACCTCTAGCAATGGTGAAGAGTTTACATAAATGTTAGAAGACGGTAGGAATTATATTCGTCATTGCCTTCTTAAGAAATGTATAACTGTAGAATTATGAAAAGGTTACATACATTGTCGATGAAAATAGATATGTAATATACCTATGCCTTGGGAAAGTGTTTACATACTTGTTAGGTAAAAGGAGTAATGCAGTTTACCTACAGTTGGTGAGGAGTTAACACGATGGCCAAATGGGTCGCACAAACTCACTTGCAGACCTTGTCACACTGTAAATATGTGCACCAGTTACAGAAGTCGGTAAGATAAAACTGAGATAATTTCTTTGGACAAGTGTCCTCTATAACTTCGATTCCATGGTTCAAAACCAAATTTAACTCCAGGAGAACCATTCAAACACACTTGACAGAGGCTTAAAATCGTATGCTAGATGCTATATATTAGCCCTCTAACAAATGTTATTTTAGAGAAGAAACTGTGTTCAAGAGTTGACCCTTATAGTTTCAGAGTAGAATCTGTTTCAGGTTTATAAATTTTACAAATCTATGTAAACGACTTCGACATCTGTCATGGAAACATTTGACACAATGGTCAATATTTATAAACGCTGGGTTTGGGAACAAAGTCTTATGCATATTGCATACTATTATACCTCAAGCTGTTTCGGGTGGGGGTAGGGGGAGGCAGAATCATGTTTATCACATGGACTTTATTTGAACAAACTATTATGTCTATTAAACTGAACGGCAGTGGTGTTTGAGAAGAAGCGGTTAAAGCAACATTTCGCGCCGGACAGACGCCGGACAGACGTAGGACGACGAGGTACGTACGAAGAGTGATCCCAATAGCTCACCGCTGTGTTTCAGCATATGTGAGCTTATTTAAAAATATAATCTACCACTGCTTGGCGAACTATTTATCTATATGCTGTGTTTGATGAAGGTAGATGTGTTACTATCCCTGCCGGTAACTTTAACTTGATAAATATAGACACATAATCCACCTGCGTTTAGATTTAGTATGTGTATGCATATTTGAGCAAGGCAGAAACGTAATTTGCGAAGAGTTAACACGAGTCCTCGATAAATATATAGACATGTAATATATCCGGCTTTCTTAAAATGTTTCGACCCTGTAGATATGATAGATTACATGATGCGAGGATATGCAGAGCTTCATATCATTTTGTTTTCAACACGTTTAATAGAGTGAATATTTAAAAAGGCATGAATGATACATTATATTTATCACAACTCAAAACAAATGATAAACAAATATTTTAATACTTTAGTCTCCGAGAATTAGGTTGTATATATTGCCGATACATGTTATTTACCTCTGCGACGCTGAAATGAAGGGCATCGTGACCAAACATGTAACACGAACCATGGAACACTGTCCAGTTGTCAGGGCATTCTGAGTCAGAAGCTGTCCAATAAGATGTAATATATATAGTTATTTGCAGGCAAACATTTGGAAAACATTTGGAAACAATGTTGAAATCAGTTTTTTTCAAAAGCTGATAACATCCACTTGTCCATAGATTGTCTGAACAATGTACAATATTGCAAGGCAAATATATATATATTCGAACGTGTCTAGACATCCATGGTTATGTTTCCTAGCCTAAGGACAAAATGTAGCAATAATGTAGTAATGTTTTCAGTCAGCTCGTTTTGACCACGCAGAGCTGATAGGTTACATATTATAAACAAACAGTCAATGTATCTTACCGGCTGAATGGAGAAGCATGACAACTGTGCATATAACGAACAACATATTGACGAATTTGCTTCGTATCAATTGTTACATCTATATTTAAACGTGTTCTACTTTCAAAAAAGATAAGAATATAATATCACCGATTACACTGTAAATTAAACACTGGCATGTCATACTAACCTTATGCGACGTATGGCAATATGATACACTGTTCGCTTCCAACTATATAACTAACATTGCATGTTTATTTGACTTTAATAAGATTGATAGAACACAGGGCTTGAGGAACTACATATATGATTTCGTCTGCTGACACGGCTGCAGCAGTAGGTACAAAGCAATTAAAAACGTTTAGCCATGTTTTAGGTTGTATTTTCATATAATTCTAAACACCTGGTGGTATTGTGACCTGTGTGACATGAATCGTCACAATGTTGATTTATTCCAAATACAATGACATAAGCTGATAAGATACAATAACAGGCATATATAGTATTTTGATTTATGTTAAAAGGTGTGTTTGTTTTTGTTTGTTTCTTAAAATATTCAACTATACACTGGAACTAAAACGATTAGTTTACAGAAAATCATCATACATTTAATGCATATTAATATAATAATTGTATCACGATGAATTGTGGGAAAACGCTTATTCCATACAATATTTTATTTATGTTATGCGTTTTAAGTGTTAATGTAAGTTTTGCAATCTACTCTGTTGTAATTCATCTTCAGATGCTCTAAAAAAACAACATAATTTTAACATAAATAACATTAATTTTAGATATAACATCGAACTGTGGAATGAAAAGATAACAATATTGATTGTCCAGTACGGGGAGACCTCCTACGTTAAGTCATGAGTAGACATACATTTTGAGAGTAAACACATAAACTAAATCGTTGTGTACCAATCACAGGACATTATCTTTGAATTATAATTATAGTTGCTTCGAGGTTACTATACTGGAGGAGCCAAGAAAGTGTAAACTATGTATCTTCTTTATGCTTATATACTGGAATGCTTAGATATAGAAAATGGTACTCCAAATTAATGTCATACAATATTTATTAAACTTGTTAAGGTTTATCAAAAGATGTTATGACTCTACGTAGCGCACTGAATGATTAGTGGGTGACCCATTTACATTTAGCCACTATGCTATCCTCTTTGATTATGCGATGACCGGAAATATTGAAGACTCTATGATGTCGTACATCTAAATTCTTATAGGACGGTAAAGTTTGACGTTTGTATTTTTTTAAAATTATAGATACACGTTTTAATTTTTATAATGCTAACCCCTCTTTACTTCCTCCGATACCTAGGTTTCCATTTCGTACTTTAAAATCGGGAATTCAAGAATTTCATAATAAATTTGTTTTAGTTCCTGATGATAAAGCAGATAATAATGTAATTATTGTTTGACGCCTACATTACGTCAATGTTTTATCTGTGGAACTCAGCAGCACTAATTCGTATACTCCAGTTCAATCTACTGAGGATGATGTTGTTTCACACATATCACTCGGTGCACTACCTTTCAAGGCTGGGGTAGATGTACTGGATCCCTAAATTATATAAACATCTCGCTAAGGCTCGCTTTATTTGGAATTCTAGTGCCTGCACCACCACAAACATTTCCAACCCTTTAACGTCTTCTCTTACTGCCGTTAAAGATCACGTTAAACAATATTGTGCTAAAACTTATGAAAACTCTGGTATTAATTTATTTTGGTCTATAAAAAATCAGGAGAAATTATTGATAACATATGCAATAAACGTAAAGTTTCATCTATAAGCACTCAAGACGTCTCTACACTATATACAACCTTACCACATCACCTTATCAAAGACAAGCGTATTATTCTTATTCAATAAACTTTCGCCAGAGCAAAAACTACATTTTTGACCTGTAATAATATTAACTTTAAAAGCGTTTTTACTAACGGCAGTTTAGACAAGTACACTATGTGGACTTGCCAAGAAGTTTGTGAAGCACTCATCTTCTATTGCTATGAAATAGAATTGATGTTGAGTCTTTCAACAGATACCAACATGTTATTGAACATTAAAAACACTTTCGTTTCTACTATGGTTAATAATATATATCCTAAAGAACTTCAACTTAACCAAGCTAATATTTCTAATATTTACTAACGCTTCCTTTATAGATTTACATCTGTATTGAAAATGGTAAAATGATTAGCAAAATGTATGACAAGAGATATGATTTTAATTTTGATATTGTTAATTATCCCTATTTAGATGGGGATGTTCACCGAGCAATTTCTTATGTGGTCTATGTGTCCCAACTTAACGGTGGTTTTGACAATTACACTATGTGGATTTGCCGAGAAGTTTGTGAAGCACTAATCGTCCTATTAGATAATATTTTCGTCAGGTATGGAACTACCGTTTATAGATAAATTGTTGGTATGTCCATGGGTACGAACTGTGTACCCCTTGTTGCAGATTTGTTTTTGTATTTCTATGAAATAGATTTCATGTTGAGTCTTTCACCAGACAGGTGTTATTGACGCTTTAATTGACAACTCTTTGTTTGGTGAAATAATTAGCCAAATCTTTGACGAGAGAGATGATTTTAATTTTGATATTGTCAATTATCCGTTCCTCGAGCAACTTCTTGTATGGTCTATGTGTCTCAACTTATTCATTTTCTAGAGCTTGTACTCGAGTTGAGGACTTTAATATTTGTAATATTTGTATAATTAAAAAGCTAATTCAATTTGATACTATCTTTGTTAAACTTGTTATTAAAAGGTTTATCAAAAGAGGTTATGACCCTATCATTTTGCAACGAACTGCACGCTTGGCGGTGGACCCATTTATAGTCCGGCACTATGCTTTCCTCTTTGTTTTTGCCATAACAGGACAAGCTGTGGACCCTATGATGACGTCTACATAAAGCCCAACAAGGCGGTGATGTTTAATGTTTGTCTGCAGTCTTTTCTTGTCGTGCCCTCAATGGTTTATTCTCTTGTTGCTCTGGCTTCTGCCAAGTCATTGAGAACATTCTTTGTGGCTTTCTAGGCTATTGTCTTTTTGTATTTATATAAACACGAGCATCTTTGTGTTTTAGTTATATTGCCTATTATTGCTGCCTTGTTTGTTAGAAAATAATTCATGGTGGGGATTTCTTTATTTACACTGTCCCGTTTTATTGGGTTGGTGGTAGGGTAATTGTGAGGTTTGGTGCACCCTAGAAACTGGCCTTTTTTGTCACTGAATGCGGTTTTCCAAGGCGGTAGCCCTGTCGTCAACACTTTTGTGTTTGTGATGTCTTATTTGGCCTTTTATTCATATTTAAATTTGTTTTTAGTTTCTGTGTGTGTTTGTGGTTGACTGTCGTCCTTGAGTGCTGCTTTTCCTGTTCGATTTTTATATCTATATTTACCTCCTGATTTTAACGCGCCAGCGGCCGTTTTATTTCAATGGCCGTTCTCCGACTTTACTCTTGTTTCCAACCCTTTTACGTTCATGGCATCTCGTATTTGTTTGCTGTGCATGCGTAGTTATTTAAATGCTACCTTTCCTGATGGACTTTAACAATTCCTGTCTTAGCGAGTATTTGGTCAGCTTGTGATCATTACACATATCTTATAACTCGTACATATATGTGTTTCATTTTTTTTTAACATTGCATTATGCTATTACGGTGGATATATACTCTGCACGGGAATTTTTAGGTCATAACCTCACAAACATTACCATGACAAAAACAAAAATAAAGTATCATTTCTATTGAGATTGTCAATGCTTAACTTTATATAATTATATTAATTAGATTAAGCATAGCGTAAGACCTCGATACGTTATCATGTTATCATCTGCATTAACTATTATAACGTATATTAGTAACCGTAATATGCATATTCATCATATACTAATATAAATGACTGAAATTTGTGATATCATATAGCAAAGTGTTCCTATTAGATAATATTTTCGTCAGGTTGTTAGACACATTGTTGGTATCCCTATGGGTCCGAACTGTGCATCTCTTGTCGTATATTTATTTTCGTATTCCTATGAAAGAGATGTCATGATGAGTCTGTCACCAGATACTTAGGCATATGTGTTTGAAGCCTTTAAAGACAACCCTCTCAGTATCAATATGACATAATTATTACACATTAACAATATTTTCTTTTCTACTAGAATTAATATTATCTGTTCAAAAGAACGGCAACTCAGTAAACCTAATATTTCTGATACTGACATTTATTTTCTAAATTTATAACTCTCTATTAAAATGTTAGGAATAATATGTAAAATCTATGACAAGAGAGGTGATTTTCATTTTGATATTGTTAATTATCCCCACTTACATGGGGATGGAACATTGGAACATATTGGCCCGGTTATGTTTCTCAACGTATTCGTTTTTATAGAGTTTTCTGTTGGCTGTTACTTGTGATACGCAGGCTTCATAACCGCTGCTCCCAACTGAATTCCATAATGTTTATTTCTCTCTTCAGGGCATTCAATTTTAGTAGATACTGGGACCATACGCCGTATGACATGCGGAGGCAAATAACTCCATGTCCACCTCCGTATGCATGCCATCTTCGGGATGGTTAAAATTGTGTGCAATTGATTTTTATTAATATTGAGTTCTGCTCAACCCGGGGCTAGAGGGCGTGAGCGGTAGCTAGCATATTTCACTACCGCTCATGAACAGTCTCAATCAAACCGAGACTGCAATATTTCGTATGTGTCGTGCTCGGCTTTCATCACGTCGGGTTTACAGCAGAATATATTGTATATAAGATCTTGTTTCGAGCGATATCATAAATCAAGCTCATACACCAAACTAAAACTGGCAGGAGCCGGCACAACAAGCAAAAAACCGTTAAGGGTACGACAATACAAGATATAAGACACATACATGTATCAAAGGCTTCCGTCCTTTGACGATTTAGGTAGACGTCATCATAGGGTGCACAATATGTCCGGTCATCGCACAATCAAAGAGGAAAGCACAGTGGTGAACCGTAAATAGGACAACTACCAAACACACAGTACTTTGCAAAATGATAGGTCCATAACCTCTTTTGATATTGTCTAATTTTAAAATACATAAGTGATTTCAGAGCTCTTTTGCGACAAGTCTATCACAACCTGACTTCTATGGTGATGTGATTTACAGACTTCGTAAGATTGGTGCTCATAATCACTTTCATAAAATACTAATCAAACTTGTTAATATCATAAACTTGTTCAATGTTTTTTTAAAGTTTATGTTAAAGGTAACCTTGATGTTACGATAATAAAAGTGTTCTTTTTGTTTTTGAATTTTATGGTAGCGGTAGCCCTGATGGCGTAGCTTCTTAGATATACATAGATTACAAATATTAAAGTCTTCCACTCAACCAAAAAAATAGTATGATAATGGACCTTTGGAAACGGCCGTTCAAAATGGTTATGGATATATTTTCCATTATGTTTATTGTTTATAGACTGTAATAAGGCGACCATGATTGAGACATCACAGACGACGATTTTGCTGCGATTAAATTTAGCAAACAAAATCATCAAATACTATAATATACAATCTACCACGAATTAGAACATGTATGGTTAGTTATCAATGTATTTAATGTGTTACAAAACAAGTTCTAGATGACAATGTGAATCTTACACCTGTCATTCCTTTATAGTTTGAGCAGGAAAGACACTATTAGTAATTTGTCTTGGGGAACTGATAGTTTGGGAACATGGCAAACAGTATAGATTGCCACATTCATAGGTAGACTTACCCTAGAATCCGCAAGTCGGTAGCCCTATTGCCAACCCTTTTGTGCTTGTGATGTCGTTTGCATTTAATATTACTTTTGCCTTCTTGTTTGTCTGTTTGCGTGTTTGTTTCTGTGTTTTGTGGTTGACTGTCCTCCTTGAATGCTACTTTCCCTGTCCGATCTTTTTATATTTCTTTACCGTAGAACCTGGTTTAAACCCCCAGCCGACTGTTTTGCCACTGACCGTTCCAAGGCGGTAGATCTATTGTCAAAAGAGTATGAGAGTGAACCTTTGGAAACGGTCGAACACGACACATACGAAATGTTGCAGAATCGGTTTGATTGAGACTGTTCATGAACGATGGGGAAATATGCTAGCTACCGCTCACGCCCTCTAGCCCCGGGTCGAGCAGAACTCAATATTCATAAAATCAATAGTACACAATTTTAACCATTCCGAAGCTGGCATGCATTTAACCCTTTGTGTTTGTGATGTCTTATTTGGCCTTTTATCCATCTTTAAATAAATTCATTGTTTCTGTGTGTTTTTGTGGTTGACTGTCGTCCTTGAATGCTGCTTTTCCTGATCGATTGTTATATCTATATTTACGCGAAATCGCAACTATTTGGGACACAAATAAATATCAGTAACAAATTCATGTAAAAACTACCATTATTCATGTACACTCAGTACATTTGAAAACGCAACACTGTTTAATTTCTAGAGATGTTAAAGAGTCCTCAAACAAATATGTTTTAACTGAAAGAAGTAAAACACTATGCAAAAGTTTATCGTCATATGTTAACCTTTGGGACAGAGACTTGTCCGAACTAAACGACAATCTTAATTTGAAAACAAGGGGACTAAAAACAATCGAAAATCAAAAAGGTTGCGTTTTTAAATGCACTGAGTATAAAAGGCGTTGAAAACCACTAATTGAAACCTCGAATGCTAAATTCAAAGCTGACAGTTTTCTAGAACATTCCTTTATCCTATTACAGAAACTAAACCACCACTGAATGTTTAACAACATCTAATTGACTTTGACATGCATACTATGGGTAATAAAAGGTGTTTGTTTTCATTTTTTTAAATAACCAGTTAAATGTTCCCTCATATATTCAACACAATGTCCGTGGAGGAAATATACTGCACACACGCAATAAAGCAACGTAACCTGGTGATCATGCAAAATCGACAACAATTTGCATCCAATAAAATGATCCCCAAAAGAAACATTAAGTGCATTTTATCTACGACAGTCATTAAAACATACAAATTCCATTGTTTCTATGTATTATATTTCATTTTGTGAAGCATTTACGTTGCAAAAAATGACTGCTAAATATTGATATACGTTCGATTAAATGACAGTATTATCGAAAAGTATAACAAATGTTTTCTAAAGAGGTTGATTTAACTAAACATGTATATTGTTCAATTAAAACTTACATTATTGATTACATTTGCAATAAGCGTCAAGTTGTGTCGTACTCTTAAGGGCTTGTTTTCTTGTTCCTATGGCTTCTACCAAGTCAATGATTACTTGCATGATCATCTATGTTATGTTATGCCTTTGTGGCATATTAATGCTGTTTTCTTTTGTTAGGGAATATAGCCTGGTGGGTATTTCTTTATTTACACGGTCCCGTTTTATTGGGTTGACATTAGGGTAAGAGGGAGGTTTCGTGCACCCTAGAACCTGGTTTAAGTGGCCTTTGTACTACTGACCGTTCCAATGTAGTACGCCTATTGGCAACCCTTTTGCTTGTGGTTTCGCATATTGTAGTTTGTCCTTGTAATTTTCGTTTGATTCGTATGCGTGTTTTCGGTTGACTGTGTTCTGTGATTGCTACACTTGACGTTTACCTTCTTTTGTTTATTAACCACTTGTTAAACTGTCTTTTATAATAAATGTCTGCAGATTTATAACGTGTACATATTGCACAGTTTGACACTCGATAAAGTAGATATAATAAATCAAACATGCTTGTAAAATGGGTTTTCTGGTCGTAACCTAGATTGGTTTTCTCTTGGGCTTCAACTGCTGTGAATGTTCAGGACAAGATGTTTTATTTATGTTATTTTACATATCTTAACAATAATAACATATACGTTTATCGTTTCTTAATTGATTTGGACTTTATTGTTGGAGATATCCTTTTGATGGGATGTACTTTTATTTACACGGTCTTCTCAAGCGTTGAAGACAGGAAATTAGCGAGATTGTGTACACTTACAATCGAATTAACCAAAAGACCATGTTGCCTACTAACCTTTTAAAGTGTGACATTAACAGCCGCCGTTTTTTTTTTGCCGTGCCGGTTTTTGGTAAAAACAGCAAGTAATTCCAAATGAGCTAGGGCTAGGAAAGACTATATCATATGAAAGCATATATCAAATGATAGTAAAATTATATTCTATTTCATCGGTGACACTTAATTTTTTCCGAGAAATTTGCATGCTTTGTTTTAGCCGTATGTTGTAAATGCTGTACTTTTCTGTTTTACTTTTGAAATGTAGATTTAAATACTTTTAATGTGTTCACTTCAGGTGGGTCTTTCAATGAAACGGACAAAATGTTGGCCGGAAAATCATTAAAACCTATATTCCAGTTAAGTTAATATTTGAACACATTTATTGAATTATCTCCTTATAGTACATTCGATTTATTTGATAAACTAATCCACCTATATTAAATTACTCGGCCGAGCTATGGGGATTTAACAAAGGTAAACATGTAGAAAGGACACATTTAGGGTTTTGTAAACGTTTATTGGGGGTTAAATTAACAACCTAAAATAGCTTTATATACGTTGAAACTGGAAGACTGAATTACATGGTAAACAAAATGTATTATATAATTACAAAATACAAAGCACGCATAGAAAACAATACAAAGATGATTAAAAGGCAAGATATGAAGTTTTGACAATAGTGCTAACGCACTGGAACGGTCAGTTGCAAAACGCGCCGCTGGGCCTGTGAACCAGATGTTAGGGTTTACCAAATCTCGCTTTTAGCATATTGTCATCCCATTAAAACGGGAAAGTGTAAATAAAAATGTTCCCGCCAGGTGATATTCTCTAACAAACAATGCAGCATCATTAGGCAATATAAGTAGATATACATGGCTAACAGTATAACACATAAATGATCATATATATATGAATATAAAAAACAAAATCTTAGAAAGCCAAAAAGCCAGTACTGAATGACTTGACAGATCAAAGAGGAAAGCATAGTGGTGAATGGGTCAACCGTTTAACATGCAGTACCTTGCAAAATGATAGGGGCTTAACCTGTTTTAATATTTGATTAACAAGCTTAATAAGTATTGTATGATTATGACCTAGGATCTTACGAAGCTTGTAAATCACATCTACATAGAAATCAAGTTGTGATAGTCCGTGTCGCAGAAGAGTTCTGAAAGTAATGTTGTATTTTAAAGGTAGATCAGAGTTACGATTATAAAAGTGTTCATAGCTCTTTCGAAGTTTATGGTAACGGTAGCCCTAATGTTACGATAAGAAAATTGTACAAAGATTTTTTCGAAGTTTAAGATGACGGTAGCCCTGATGGAGTATCTTCTTATTTATGCATAGATTACGAATATTAAAGTCCTTAACTCCAACACATGCTCTAGAAAAACGAATAAGTGAAGAATAGGTCCCATAAGAAGTTTCTCGGTTAATATGTTCCGATGTTCCATCCCCATCTAAGTGGGAATAATAAACACTATCAAAATGAACATCATCTCTCTTGTCATGGATTTTTCTTATTATTTCTCCATTTTTTATAGAGAGTTGTAAATCAAGAAAAGAAACGACAGTATCAGAAATATTAGCTTTTCTGAGCTTCAGTTCTTTGGGATAGATAGTATTAACTCTAGCAGAAAATAAAGGATTGCCAATGTTCAATATGTCTTCCAGATACCGAGAGATCTTTATTCGGATATGTAGATGTTCGTTCAGTTCACTCGAATAGAATAAGTTTTAATTTCATGTGAATTATAAATGAAACGCGCGATTTCATTAGTTGAATTTAGTTGATCTTCTCATGAATATTGATTAGATGAAAGGTCAATATTAGGTGACCCGGTATTTAATATGGTCAGATCTAAATAGCGGAAAGTAATGGAGCGAATATTCTGGATCTGATTTTAATGAGATTGTTATCAACCAAGACAGTTTTACAGATGATTAGCTTACAAAACACTTATCAATCATGACACCTTTACAGATGATTATCGTACTAAACACATATCAATCAAGATGAGCTTTACAGATAAATAGATTACAAAACACATCCCCCCAGTCGGTGGTGGGGTGATAAGAATCAACCGACTGCTCGTTACTTAGCAGAGGGGTAGGACCCACCCCCCCCCCCCAACCCCCGAAATGTAACCCACCTGTTGACCGTGGGTGGCGACCCGTGTCGTTGGAGAAGGGAGTCCTGGTGGTTGAGTGGCGTGGGGATCTGGTAGTTATCTCCACGTTGCAACACACCACTTTGGTCCGGACTTCAACTAGACGGGCGGTCAGATTTGGCCCTATCTGATCAATCGGTTTGTCACGCCAGCTATAAGAGATCCGACCTTATTATTCAGACAGTACCAGTACACTGTCTCTTACTTACTTTTTATATTGTTCTACTTTAAACATTATATAGATAGGGTCTTTTATGGCGGTGGCGCACGGGCTAATCATGTATTTCAAAATGCTATATGGCTATACTCGTGCCACTTTTTAAGCGGAACATAAGTGCGGCTCTTTGACTTTTTAGTTGAGGGGTTATGTCCGCTGGGTGGAATGGGGGGGTCTGATGCGTTAGCTTTATATGAGTATACCTTCTACGTATTCTTGGCATTTTGACTGTTGGATATCCACAGCAGCAAATGTCCCCTTGTTGGACTCCGAGGTGGGTGAGAAGCGTGGAAGATGAATTCTTAACACCACATCATGGCATCACAAAACGCACAAACTACTAATAAACGGAAAAAACAGAACATGAATCTGATCAATATTTTCCTCGTTTTCTCATTATCGAATCGGAAAACGGGGAAAAACCTATTACAGATATGTCACCTTTCGTGATCGAGAAAACTGTCCATTCCATTGCTGGACATGTAAAACAAATTAAAAAATTAAAAAACAAAACAATTCTTATTGAAACAGACAAAAAATCTCACTCCGATAATTTACTTACAATTACACAAATTTTAAACACAAAAGTCAAATGTTACGCTCACACCTCTATGAATATCTCCAAAGGCCCGGATCTCTCCGGAGTACCTGAAGAAGAAATTATTCACGAGCTTGCGCCACAGTTGGTTACTGCAGCTCGCCGAATAACCATCAAGAGGAATGACAAAAGTATTAGTACAAATACTATCATACTCACATTTGCAACACCCATCTTACCAAAAACAATAAAGGTGGCATATCTGCAATTGCATGTTGACGCCTACATTCCAAACCCATTACGTTGCTACAACTACAACTGCCAACCCTTTGGGCACCACAACTCTAGTTGTACTAAAGAAGAACGTTGTGGTAAATGTGGCGAGTCTGCATTCAAACATAACGAATCAGATTGTCCTAACGACCTCAAATGTACCAACTGTGGTCTGGGACATCACGCAAATTCAAAATTATGTGAACAATTTAAAAAAGAAAAAGAAATCATAACAGTTAAATATACACAAAACATTCCCTTTCCAGAAGCAAGACAATTAATTGAAGAAAAATATAAAATTTCAAGTCCGACCTCTTACGCATCTATTCTCAAAACAAAAGCAACACACACAGAATGCAGGGATGCAAATACGCAATACGAACCACAGTCAGAAATTCAAAATACAAAGCATACTTCCTCAGTATCAAATCCAAACAAAAAACAACAAATACAACTTAATCAACCAAAATTAAACTTTTCACCTAATCAAACTTTTACATTTAAATCAAACACAAAATCGGCAAGCTCTGGCAATGTCAAGAGCATGTCAATTTCTCAGAATGGGAAAGCGGGTTCTTCTAAGACTGTGAAGTCTAGTATTTCCCCAGTCGTGAAGCATAATACATCCTCGGTTGGAAGGCCTAGTGCTGCTGGAGCACAAGGAGCAGCCAAAGGTGTCTAACGGCCCTATTGAGCTGTATAATAAATTCGAACAGCTCATGGACATTTCAGAGCCGGCAGCTGCACTGCCACTTCCATCCTCTCATGAAAGGTTAGTTGAGGTGCCACTTCAGCTGATTTCTTCCAGGGAGGAGGATTCATCAGTGGAGATGTCACTGCTCGAGTCTCCTAAGACCTCTCCTAAATCTAAGGCCAAAAATAAAAAAAATAAAAATAAAATTAAAAATCGTCTTAGCGCAATATAATGGGTAAAACTAATAAGATCATTCAATGGAATTGTCGAGGTTTGAAACAAAATTATGATGAAATCAGCTTAATTTTAAATGAACACAACCCTATTGCCTTTTGTCTTCAAGAAACATTCTTCATTATCAAGTGATAAAGTATCTTTTAAACAATACTCACTATACAATCATATTTGTGATACCGGGGACAAGGCGACTGGTGGAGTTTCGATAATCGTTAATCGAAACATTCCTCACAGACCTGTTGCGTTAAAAACAAATTTGCAAGCTATTGCGGTCAGTGTTACTATGCACAGAGTCATAACAATATGTTCCTTATATTTACCACCTAGTTCTTCACTAGACCCTAAAAATCTAAATCACCTAGTTGCACAATTGCCATCACCTTTAATACTCTTGGGGGATTTTAATGCACACAACTACATCTGGGGTTGTAAAGATAAAGGCAAGAAAATTGAGGATTTCTTAGCCAAAAACAATTGTTGTCTGTTTAATAATAAGTCACATACTTATTTACATCCTGCTACAGGCTCACATTCTTCCATTGATTTAACAATATGCGATCCAACGCTTTTGATGGATTTTTCGTGGAGTGTTGGAGATGACCTATGTGGAAGTGATCACTTCCCCATATTTCTTGAAAATATCGGCCCTCCACTTCTCGAGAAAACGCAACGATGGAAACTTCGCAAGGCTGATTGGACTACGTTTCAATCTCTTTGCGAGGAACAATTAAAGCCTTCCGTTTTCGAGGATGTCGAAGACGCAACTGCTCTTTTTACCAAAACTCTTCACGATATAGCTGATCAAACTATTCCAAAAACCTCGGCAAATCCTAAACGCCAACATAAACCATGGTACGACGATGACTGCAAAAAGGCAGTCAACGATCGTAAAGCTGCACTAAATGAATTTAACTTGCGGCCAACTCAAACAAATTTAGATAACTTTAGAGTTTTTCGTGCGAAAGCCCGTCGTACTATTAAGGATAGCAAGAGGAAATCCTGGAGATCTTACGTCTCTAGGCTGAATTCTCGCTCATCACTTAAGAAGACATGGGACATGGTCCGGAAAATAAGCGGTAAAGGTAATTCTAGTTCTGTAAATCATCTTAAAAGAGATAATGGAGATATAACGTCTGTCAAAGATATTAAAAACATTTTGGCAGAAACTTTTTCAAAACATTCTTCTTCTGAAAATTGTCAACCAAATTTTCTGAAAAATAAGAAACTAAAAGAACAGAAGAAGTTGAACTTCAAGTCGAAAAACTTGGAGAAATACAATAAACTATTCACTCTCAAAGAACTTCGAGAGTCTCTTAAAAAGGTTCATGATACATCAGCTGGTCCTGATGATATCCATTATCAATTACTAAAACATTTACCTGAATCCTGTCTCTCTCCCTCCTTGATATATTTAATAAGGTTTGAGTGACGGGAAACTTCCCCAATTCTTGGCGGGAAGCAATCGTTATTCCACTACCCAAACCTGGAAAGGATCATACGGACCCAATAAATTATCGCCCTATTGCTTTAAGGAGTTGTATATGTAAAACCATGGAACGAATGATTAATGAGAGACTCGTTTGGTACCTGGAATCCAACAAGCTGATAACAAAGTATCAAAGTGGATTCCGGCGCCAACGAGGCACAACAGACAATCTCATTCGATTTGATTCATTTATTAGCGAAGCTTTCATAAAAAAAGAACATCTAGTCGCTGTATTTTTTGACTTGGAGAAAGCTTATGATACTGCATGGAAGTATGGTATTATGAATGATCTTCATCACCTTGGTCTTAGAGGCCGATTACCCATTTTTATAGAGAAATTCTTAGATGATAGACAGTTTCGTGTCCGAATGGGTTCAACCCTCTCTGATATTCATGAACAGGAGATGGGTGTTCCACTGGGCAGCATACTCTCTGTCACACTTTTTAATATAAAGATTAACAGTATAGTAAAATGCATCAATCCAGGTGTGGATTGTTCGCTATATGTTGACGACTTTGTTATATGTTATCGTGCAAAAAACATGAATACTATCGAGAGACAATTACAACAATGTCTCAATAAACTTCAGACCTGGTCTGATGAAAATGGTTTTAAATTGTCCAAATCTAAAACTTATTGTATGCACTTTTGTCAACTTCGTAAACATCACGAAGACCCTCATCTAACATTGGATGGGTCACCAATACCAGTAGTGGATGAGACAAAATTCCTTGGTCTTATTTTCGACCGTAAATTAACGTTTATACCACACCTTAAATACTTGAAGGCCAAATGTCTTAATGCTCTTAACTTACTTAAAGTTGTTGCAAACACAAATTGGGGAGCAGATCGAAAAGTCCTCTTGCGACTTTATAGATCTCTTATCAGATCCAAGTTGGACTACGGCTCGATAGTATATGGATCGACTCGCAAGTCGTACTTGTAGATGCTCGACCCTATACATAATCAAGGACTACGACTCGCCTTAGGTGCCTTTCGTACATCACCAGCCGAAAGTCTATATGTTGAAGCTAATGAACCATCACTATCTCATAGACAGGACAAATTAGGTCTTCAATACGTCATTAAATTAAAGTCTAACCCTTCAAACCCAACTTTCGATAATGTTTTTAATCCTAGTTGTGAACCTCTTTTTGATCGAAAACCGAAGGCCATTCGACCATTTGGTCTTCGTTTTAAACCAAAATTAAGAGACACTGAAATCGACCTAAATTTGATTGCCAAGTACAAAGTACCACAAATTCCACCGTGGACTTTGGAAACACCAACAATTATTTTTGATCTTTGTAATAATAACAAATCCACTACAGACCCTACTGTCTTTCAAAGCAAATTTAATGAAATTAAATCGAAATACAGTAATTTTCAACATATATACACAGATTGCTCTAAAGATCGAGATAAGGTAGCTGCAGCAGCTGTTGTTCACAAACACAGCATAAAGAGCCGCCTGCCAGACAAGGCCTCTATCTTTTCAGCTGAACTTAAGGCAATTGAACTTGCCTTAAATTATATTCAGGAATCTGATGATGACCATTTCGTAATCTTTTCTGATTCCCTTTCATCTCTTCAAGCTTTGGGGAAATATGAAACATGATAACCCAGTTGTGCTTCAACTTTTAGAAAAGTACAACTCTCTTATAATTGATAATGTCATTATTTTCTGCTGGCTTCCAAGCCATGTAGGAATACGTGGTAATGATAGAGCTGATAGTGCTGCTAAGGCAGAATTAGATTTACATATATCTAATACCAAATTACCTTATACTGATTTTAAAAAATGTATTAACACATATATTCGTAACTCTTGGCAAACCGCTTGGGATTTGTCAGTTAACAATAAACTCCATTCAAATAAACCGTTACTCGGAGAATGGCGTTCTTCTAGTAGACCCATTCGTCGAGAGGAAGTTGTCCTAGCGCGGTGCAGGATAGGGCATACACGTTATACTCATTCATATTTATTACAAGGTGAGCAATTACCAGAATGTATACCCTGCTTTGCACCGTTAATGGTCAAACACATATTCTTGGAATGTTTAGACTTTGAACCTATGCGTCAAGGGTACTACAATGTTAATACTATGAAAGAGTTATTTGATACTGTAGATTTTAGTCTTGTTTTAGATTTCCTAAAAGAGATCAGACTATATAAATCATTATAATGTGTTCTTATCTATATGTACTTGTTTATATACCCGTTGACGGGCATTTGTTGATTTACATACATAGTTTATATTACACCTTATCATCCCTTATTTTTTAATAATTTAATCTTTATATATTTACATTAATTTTTAATTAATTCTTCATTTTTCATCAATTTTTGGGCACAATATGACCTATTTATGTGTCGACGTGCCGTAAAACACCATTTATTCATTACTAAATGATAATGTGAATCACGTCGCAGTCTGAAAGTTTTTTCTTAGAATGTCATGTTATGGACATAATTATATAGTCGATACACAATATTGCAATACTTTGAAAACGTGGGATCGTTTCTAATTAATCTAATACTGAACTCCAACAAATTCAGTAATTTGAATATATATAAGACAATGTAAAACCACAACACTCAGTGAAGCCTCTATAGCCCTGTGGTAATAGCACTAAGCCCACAACAGGAATGTCGTGGGTTCAAACCCCGACGGATGATATTCTCTCCCTATCATGTTTCATGAAATCATTGCTTATCTTTCATCACCATTCGGCAAACATCCACCTTTTTGGCCCTCGTATTTGCTTCAGGATCTGTTAATACTTCACTGCTTTTAACGATGTTAGGCCGACGTTCACTGAAAACAAGACCTCGGTCTGAGGGTGTCTCGCCCATCGAGGAAAACAGCATATGATATGTGACCAAGTATCAAACAAATAAAAGCGAGGTAATCATATGAAGTTAAGTTACTGAAATTAAGTGATTTAACTAGGGTTTAGTTTTGGGAAAATAATGCAAAATATGAACTTGACCTTGGTATTTTTGTCATTCAGCGATTTCCACCAATACCAACAATACATATGACCAAGTATCAGAGACATAAATTGAGGCAATCACATTAAGTTAACTAAGGTTAAGTTACCTAACCAAGGTTAAGTTACCGGACTAAGGTTAAGGTTGGAGAAAATAACTCAAAATATAACCTTGACCTTGGTATTTTTTATCGTCCAGCGATGTCTACCAATGCCAACAATACATATGACCAAGTATCAAAGACATAAAATGAGACAAGCACATAAAGTTAACTGAGGTTAAATTACATAACCAAGGTTACGTTTGGGGAAAATAACGCAAAATATGACGTTGAACTTGATATCTTTTGTCGTTCATTAATGTCCACCAATGCCAACAATACATATGACCAAGTATCGAACAAAGAAATTAAAGTTATCAGACAAAGTTAACTTACCTCACCAAACTGATGTTTAGGGTAATAATGCAAAAAATTACCTTCATCTCGGTATTTTTGACAAGTCCACCAATGCCAACAATACATATGGCCAAGTATCAAAGACATAAAGTTGAGCAATCACATAAAGTTAACTGACGGTAAGTTACCTAACCAGGTTAAAGCTACCTAACCAAGGTTAAGTGTGGAGAGAATAAGCAAAATATGACATTAACCTTGGTAAATTAAAGTCGTTCAGTGATGTCCACCAATGCCATCAATACATGTGACCAAGTATCAAACAAAGAAAAAATGAGGCAATCACATACAGTTAACTGAGGTTAAGTTACCTAACCATGCTAACCAAGATTACATTTTGGGAAAATAACGCAAAATATGACCTTGACCTTGGTCATTTTGGCATTAGTTGATGTCCCTTGACCCAATAAAGCAACTGGAAAAGTTTCAGAAAAAATCGAGCAGTGATTGTTGCGATATGTTTGATTTAATTTGTGGCCGCCGCTGAAAAGTAACTGCTATGTCTCGCTACCCACTATCTGGGGCGAGACAAAATTGTAGACAGAAATTCGTTGGTTGAGGAGACCGTTTTACAATAATATGCAACAATAATAGATCGCATATCAGCAATGTGCCAGAAACAATGCAATCCAATTGGAAAAAAAGAGAAACAGTAGGCGATATGCGGGTGAACATCGAGAGTCTTCGTAAACAATCGAAGTCTCTGCAGAAAGTATGCCACAACAGAAAGTCATCCAGTTGGAGGGAAAACAGCAGAACTGTTGGAGAACGGAGTGAGGGGAGGCGAAAGAAAGAAGCAGATAAAGGGGTTGAGAAGGTGGACCAAAACAAATACAATGACGTTTTTATTCTGTAAAAGCTCGGTATGAAATATACTACAATTTACAGTGTGTACATATTTACATACAAGTGCCAGGTTCATACTCTCGAACAAGTTATGTCCACTACGAATATATGTCTTATATGAAATCACATATATTCTGACAAGGAACACAATGATAACGCGTTTACGGTTGTGGTAAGAAAAATATACTCCTCTTTTCGGGACACACCCACACGTATACGCTAACAGTAGAAGTCGTCGGGATCCTTGTTTGTAAGCAAATAGTATCATAATACATGTTTAGTAACCGACTTGAATGACAACAACTTAAACGGACGCGTTTTAAACAGAAGAATTATATTCAGACTTAAAAAGGCAAACGTATGTTATAATTAAGTAGTTAATAATATACAAGTAATCGTTTCTCCCCGTAACCAAAATAGGCTATCACTGACATAGTTTTATCATAAAATGAATGTTTATTTTATTGAATTGCCATTGTTATTCAGCACAGTGTATGCATAATATAAGCGCATCCCTGAGACAGTTTCCATACACCTTTCTACTTTTCTAATACGGTCGTAATAGTTAAAGATAATACAACAAAAACAACAATATGCGAAACAATAGTTTCAATGATAAAAACACAAGTCCTATATACTAGCAATATAACAAACGGCGGACGGCAAATGAATTAAAATAAATGTATTGACTATCTGTGTTTAGTGTGTGAACGACAAAACACGTATGGATACAATCCATGCACATGAATGCCAAAAGTGACACTACAACAGATATTGATCAAATATAAATCATTCAAGATATTTTTTTAAAATTGTACAATAGATTTAAGACTGGGAAAAATAGTGCAAAAAAGAAAGCAGTGATGATTATGTTGGTACATCTAGTCTTGACTACTTCATTTCCTGTTCGAGTTTTATATCTACTTTTTCAGCTAAAATCTGAAAAACGGCGATAGAACGTCCTTTACAATTGGTAGAGCACAATACTGCAAATTGCCCGACATTTGTCTACGCTGTCAATATAATTATCAAGAATTAAGTCAAGAGAATGCTTATCCTAGGAACATAAGTGTCGATGTAATTAGCGCCTCTGGAAATTTAGATGAATATTTGCCTTCGATAACATTTTGCATGGTTTCTATTCGTTGACATTGAGATCACCACAATCACATAATGTTGTCTGCGTCTGTACTTGTACAAATACGTGCACAGAACATTGCCTCTCCGAAATATGTATGAAACAATTTCAGAATTGTGCTCTGGTGCATTAAAAATGAAAGACAAACTCGTTATTATTAGTATATGTCAGCTTCAATATGGTGCTCAGCTGCAAATAACCAAACAAATAATAAAACAGGATGCAAAAACAATGTGTCAAGGAGCTACAGGCTTAGGGCGATACATTTCTGAAAAGGTTTAAGATTTGTAAAAAGACATTTTAGTTATAAAAATAAAAATAAATCAATGAAAAGCATTTCCTTTGCAGATGTCAAATACGATGATCTTGCTGTCGGTATTCAAATGGCAGATGGAGTCTTTAATGTGTTAAAATATGTTTTCTATTCAACCGTAAAAGTAGATATAAAAGTCGAACTGGAAACGTTACATTGAAGGACCACAGTTAACCAAAAACACGCACATAAGCAAACAACAATTACAAAGATGAAAGAATAAAATGCAAGATATATAAGCCTCATAAGTTTGAAAAAAATGTACTATTCCTTTAGCAAGACCTTAAGTAGTGAACGGTTCACATGACTTAAATAAATGTGGTAAAAGTGAGTATTGTGTGGATTTCATTATTTATACTTGCGGTGACACTATAGTAAGAGTGAGATTGCTTGATCCTAGAACCTGATTCAAACCGTCAGCTGCTTTTTGCCACTGACTGTTCCTACTTTTAAGAATGTTGGCGTTTGGTTTTGTGTCCTAAATTGTACTTCTAAATAATCGCTTGTTGTTGTTTGTTTTGTATGTGTGTGTTTGGTTGACTGCGTTTTGTAAATGCTACAGTCGGCATATGAGCCAACTTGTGTTTGTCGCCTATGATGCATTCGTATTTATGCGCCTGTTTTATACAATGACAAATAAAAATGACTCCACTTTATTTGGCGAACATAATCTATTTAATATCCAATCTGTTCTCTTAACATATATCCTTGGTGTTTTAACCATTGTTGCTTCAACATAGTTAGTGATAATGAATGGTTTTGCTACTTCTATGTTTTATTTAAGAAGAAATGGAAGAGCAATATTCATGTCTTCACCTCACATACAATATGCGCGATATAACAGAACATTAACTGGGACAGATTGCTAATTATACATGATTAAATTGCAACGTAAAAGTAGATATAAAAGTCGAACAGGAAATGATTACAGTCAACCACAAACACACACAGAAACAATCAACAACTACAAAGATGATTACAAGGCAAGATATGACATAACAAACATAAAAGGGTTGACAATAGGGTTATCGCCTTTGTACAGTCATTTGCAAAAGAATTCCGCTGAAGGTTTAAACCAGGTTCTGGGTTGCATCTATAATTCAAGGCAAGTTCAATTGCCTTAAGTTCAGCTGAAAAGATAGAGGCCTTGTAAGGTAGGCGGCTCTTTATGTTGTGTTTATGAACAACAACTGCGCGCAGCTACCTTATCTCCATCTTTAGAACCATCTGTGTATATATGTTGAAAGTTGCAGTATTTCGATTTAATTTCATTTAATTTGCTTTGAAAGACAGTAGGGTCTGTACTGAATTTGTACTGGATTTGTTACTATTACAAAGATCAAAAATAATTGTTGGTGTTTCCAAAGTCAACTGTGGAATTTGTGGTACTTTGTACTTGGCGATCAAATTTAGGTCGATTTCAGTGTCTCTTAATTTTGGTTTAATACGAAGATCAAATGGTCGAGTTGCCTTCGGTTTTCGATCAAACAGAGGTCCATAACTAGGATTAAAAACATTATCGAAAGTTTGGTTTGAAGTGTTAAATATTAATTTAATGGCATATTGAAAGCCTAATTTGTCCCGTCTATGAGACAGTGATAGTTATTTAGCTTCAACATATAGACTTTCGGCTGGTGATGAACGAAAGGCACCTAAGGCGAGTCGTAATCCTTGATTATGTATAGGATTGAGCATCCTCAAGTATGTCTTGCGAGTCGATCCATATACTATTGAGCCGTAGTCCAGCTTTGATCTGATAAGAGATCTATAAAGTTGTACTTTACGATCTGCTCCCCAATTAGTGTCTTCAAGTATGTAAGGTATAAACGTTAATTTAAGGTTGAAAATAAGAATTTTGTCTCATGCACTACTGGTATTAGTGACCCATCCAGTGTTAGATGAGAGTCTTCAGGATGTTTACGTTGTTGACAAATGTGCATACAATTAGTTTTCGATTTAGAAAATTTTAAACCATTTTCATCCGACCAGGTCTGAAGTTTATTCAGACATTGTTGAAGTTGTTTCTCAATAGTGTTCTTGTTTTTTGCACGATAACATATAACAAAGTCGTCAACATAAAGAGAGCAATCCACACCAGGATTTATGCATTTAACTATACTGTTAATTTTTATATTAAAAAGGGTGACAGAGAGTATGCTGCCCTGTGGCACATCGATCTCCTGTTCACGAATGTCAGAGACATTTGCACACGAAACTGTCTATCGTCTAAGAAATTCTCTACAAATATTTGTAATCGGCCTCTAAGACCAAGGTCATCAATATCATTCATGATACCGTACTTCCATGCAGTGTCATAAGCTTTCTCCAAGTCAAAAAATACAGCGACTAGATGTTCTTTCTTTACGAAAGCTTCCCTAGTAAATGATTCAAATCGAATGAGATTGTCTATTGTGCCTCGTTGACGCCGGAATCCACTTTGATACTTTGTTATCAGCTTGTTGGATTCCAGGTACCAACCGAGTCTCTCATTAATCATTTGTTCCATGGTTTTACATATATAACTCGTTAAAGCAATAGGGCGATACTTATTTGGTCCGTATGATCCTTTCCAGGTTTGGGGACTGAAATAACGATTGCTTCTTGCCAAGAATCGGGGAAGTTTCCTGTCACCCAAACCTTATTAATTAAATATATCAAGAAGTGTAGAGAGACAGGTTTCAGGCAGATGTTTTAATAATTGATGATGGATATAATCAGGACTAGCTGATGTATCATTAGCCTAATTGAAGGGATTTTCGAAGTTCTTTGAGAGTGAACAGTTTATTGTATTTCTCCAAATTTTTTGACTTGAAATTCAGCTTCTTCTGTCCTTTTAGTTTCATATCTTTTAAAACATTTAGTTGACAATTTTCAGAAGGAGAGTTTTTAGAAAAAGTTTCTGCCAAAGTGTTTGTAATATATTTGACAGACGTAATATCTTCATTATTTTAGATGATTTATACAACTGGAATTACCTTTACCGTTTATTTTCTGGAGTAGTAGTGGAACCACCCATTCACAATTCAAGTAAGAAAACAAAAGTATTTAAGAATGTACCTCCGATATCTGTAAATATCGACCTAAACGATCTTCCAAGATCGGAATGAATAACAGTTCTGATTGCAAGCAAGGGGAAACGTTTTACAGCCGACACACTGCAAAAGTAATGCTTCTGTGATATATAAAAAAGAATGAAAGGAGAAATTTGTAAATCGTGGAACACGATAAACACAAACAATATTGCATTCTCAATTTGATTGAGACTGTTCATGAACGGTAGTGACACGTGCTTGCTACCGTTCATGCCCTCTAACCCCGGGCTGAGCAGAAGAGAAATTTAAGCCATCCCGAAGATGGTATGCAGTTCACGCCCTCTAGCCCCGGGCTGAGCAGAACAGAATTTAAGCCATCCCGAAGATGGTATGCATATGTCAGTGAACATGGAACCTTCAGTGCGGTATTTTCACACCAGTCTATGGCCAGCAGCGTATGGACCCAGCTTCTAACAAAACGCTTTGCCCTAAACGAGAAAACAATGGCGAAATAAACGAAATAAAATAGCGTAAAACGTGTTATTTTTATCGTTATAAGCAGGTAAAATAACACATTTACTTGTAAATAATCTGGCATTATAGTAATTATTAGATGACTAGAAACGATTATCAAACCGTGGAATAATACATACCGATATACTTTAAAGAAGCATAAGTAAAATATCGCTTGTAAAATTAATTACTTAGCCATTAGCTTTAATTTGCGCAATATGGTCTTACAAAATAAAGTAACATTGGACATTAGTAAACTTGATGTTTAAAATAGACCAAATATAATGAAAATTAATAAAAAGAAAGAAATACCCTCTGATTAGCTTAAAGTAGATAATTAACAGTAATCATACCAGAGAAGCAGTACCGAATACTGTAAAACAAAAACTATAACAAGGTTTTACGCTAGCGTGCAATAGCTGAAGAGAGAAAATAACATTATATCTGGGTTGGAACTGGGAACAAAGTTTAACATGATAATAGATCAAGTCACGGGTGTTGAATATTGAAAAACATAACGTTGTCAGGAAGACGTGCTTCCGCAACGAGCTTTTTATCTTACCAGAAACTTTCTTCCCAATGTTTACCATCAGTTTTTCCTACCAAATATGTTGAATCAAGGTGGCGACCCCGCTTCGCTCTGGTCATATCCTTCACATGCGTTACATATTGATTATATATTCACTTTTTTAGCACGACGCGCTAGAAGTACACATCCGCACAGCCATGCGTGTGCGTTAGTGTATAAACCTTTCACGACTACCATTATAAGATTGAGTTATCAAAGTGAAAAACTCAAAAAAAACTGTTCATTGCTACCTTTTCATGTGCAATTATGAAAACCGTATAAGAGTCGCTGCCGGAACGATAGCATATCATGCCAAACAGCCTTATCGCGATACAGAGGCATAACTGTTTTATAACGTGAGCTATCAAACATCCTTATCGCGACACAGAGGCATAACTGTTTTATAACGTGAGCTATGAGCATAGTTAAAAAAAGAGCAGGTGGTTCCGTTAGATTTTCAGAATCTTACCATTTTATAATGTCAAAATATGCAAAAATGACATTTATAATATCCCAATATCTGAATATGTAGTCATGCATTTATTTAGCAATAAAGGGACTAGAAGCGATCGGGAAGAGTAATTGGTGTCAATAAGAATTCAAGAAGAAACCCTCATTTTGTGCTTCAGTTTTATGTAAAATATACACTTGCATTAAACAAGCCGCAAATTAAGTTCGGTTTCTGTATTATTTATAAACATGTCTGGATTAGAAAACAAGACGACTCCATGTATTGTTGATGTTTAACCATCAATAGTATTTCTGATGGAGTTCATGTTGCTAGGTATTGCACATATTATAACATTGTAGCATGACCACAAAACAAGAACACTCTATAGCAATAAGCAATGCATTGATATTAATGACTTTTGCACCGACAAACTAGCCGAGTCGTGGAGTTTTCCAGACCAACTTATTTCTTTATCAATATTTAAATCGATTCTTTAATGGGGCCCAGTTTAGTTCATATCTACATTAAATATGCAATTTCAACACATTATGATGAGTATACTAGTATTTGAGTAGCATCCGTTATTCTTTCAGATCGCATCCAGTCCCTTTAAACATAGGCAGGGTGGTAACAATAGTTATTGTTTGTGTCAACATGTTAACATCGGGAATATCAAAATAAACATAAGCATCAACTACTGTAATACCAACTATCCTTACAAATCATCGTATAGTTTGTTTGTGTTTAGAGTTTAGCGTCTGCACATTTAACTGACGCTCACCTACATCTCACTAATTGCAGTACTATACCAGTCTGCTACAAGTCGACAGTTGATATATCCACGTATCATAGATACGTATGCATTTGTAATTAGCAAATCCGTCTTTACTTCCTCCGAGACTTAGACTTTTCGATTCTTAATTTAAAAACGGGTATCTAGCAATTTGGTCACATGTTTGTTTTTGTTCCTGCTGAAAACAACAGCTTATAACAAAACCGGAAATGTAGCTTTCACAGAACACAGTCAACCAAAACGAAGCATAAGCACACACAGCAATTATAATGTTAATAAAGGCAAGGCATGTGGCATCATAAACACAAACAGGTTGACACTAGGGCTACCACATTGTAACAGTAAGCAAAAAAAGGTCGCAGGGAAAGGATATTGGGAGCAGGCATACTCAGTTCACACTAAAAGGAAACTACGCTGTTTCGACACATATACCTTAGTGTATCGTATTCAATGCTGGATTTGACAAAAATAAACGGCTATGTATAGGGTTCCAAAGTAAGCAAATACAACTACACACATGTTTAACTATGTTGTCTTACCACCGCTACAGAACAAGCAACACGTATTTTGCTAATGGTTATACATCTTACGGGATGAATTTATTTTGTTCAATACAAGCTTTCATCAGATACGCCATATGTCATCAAAGCACACTGTTTAATTAGCACGCCATAAGGGTCGATGTACTGTCTCATAATTACAAGTGCAGACTTGTTAAGCCGTTGCTAATGCACTTCAACCAAACAATGCATCTGCTAAACATATCAGAGTCGAGAGTCGAAAGGCATTGCATTCTGGACACCACCTGATTTATGATGCTATGACATCGTCCAATAAAATGTTACATTACATCCGTCTTTCCGTCAGTACTTTTGCTATATATTAACTTCGAGACGGTATATGGGATATTATTTTTATGATTTAGTTATTCAAAATTCAGCAAACACCCTGATCGGCATTTTAACCAGGTATAATGTTCTGCAGTTCGCTAACCCATGTCTATCTGTAATGACTGAAAATGAAAAAACTTCTTGATTAATGTGTGTTGATCAATGACTATTTGTGAAGACGTTCTTAATAACATCTGCAATACTTGTCACGCTCCATCAATATAAGTGCTTACATGTGTATGACTTTTCGGCGCTATATTCAACATTACCAAAACCTTAACACACAACCTCTTATCAAAGAGGATCTTATTGCTCTATTTCAAAATGCCTTTAATGGACAGAAAAGTCCATGTTTTGCCTGTTCCACTAAAAAGCATGTTTTATAGGTGGCTTTGAAGTAGAAAACCGTTTAAGTCGGCGTTAAAGGGCGTGAGATGCGTTCTTTCCTACATTACCTCTCATGAACCGACTCAATAAAACCCAGTCTGCTACTTTATTCTCTTGGTTGTGTTTGTTGCTTCTAAAACGAAAAGATCCACATTATCCGTATTTATCAACATTCACACTAATATTCGTTGTGTGCGGTGTGGCGACTGCAAAACGTCTCCACTACGAATCAGTAGTGTTGTTTTTACTGGTCCTTTGGGATAAACGAGCCCAATATATGTGGCTTTGAATGGAGTAGAATAGCCGTTGTTAGTGGGCGTGAGAGGTGTTGCTGCTTACATTGCCTCTCATGAACAGACTCAATAAAACAGAATATGCTACTTTATTCTCTTGGCTGTGTTTGTTGCTTCTAAATGATCTCCCTTATCAGTATTTATTACTAACAGCAATTTAACCAATTACAGTATGTGGACTTGCCAGGATGATTCGAATTAAACTAAATTGTAAACAGCTAAGATCATATGGCGACCTTTCCGGCTTCCACAACGTTCCGCAAGCCAGCTTTCTCACATAAGATGATTTGAAAGACGTATATTCTTATTAGATATCACTTTCGTCAGGCAAGCAGCTACATTAAGTTATTCATAAAAAAAAAAATTATTTTGACCTTCACATACTATAACCCCTTATTACTGATATATTTGCTCTATATTTTCGTATATAATTATGGTGGAATTTGCCAGTACTTTACATTAATCAGATAGTTGTATTAATCCTTACTGTACATACTGGTGATACGATCAAACATTACCATAGTGATACAATAACAAAAATAGTAAACCTCTCATTAAGATTTCCAACACTGACAAATATACATGTCGTGGTATTTAACATGGGGTAAGTAGTAACAACCTGACCTTGGCCACGTTATCATTTAATCATTTATAGTGACTATGTTAAAATGTCTTATCATTATGAATTAATACAGGTAAGACACCTGATATACATGTACTTTGTGATATCAAATAATATTAATGTTTGCTATTTTATCAGTAAAACGAAAAAAACAAAACAACATTTTGGAAACGCCATTTTTTGTAATCAACTTTTAGTATCCACTTTGGTTTGGTGTATATTATTCATCGAAACACAATCTTCAGAAAATGGCTTCAAACGCCAAACCGAAGAAATTGAAGCATTTCTTGGTTATGTAAAGTATATTTCATTACGTTTCAGTCATGGTAGACAACAAACTATCTTGGAGATATCACAGGAGGGAAAAATGCCAGTGTTTGATGAGAGTCAGGATTCCCGTTAGAAACCTGGTTTAAACCCAAAGTGGCCGTTATGCCACTGACTGTCACAAGGTGTCACACGGGTTGTCATCGTTTCGACTACTTTACATGTTGATAATTATCTATCCCTGTACTGGTTGTTTGTTTTGACTGCGTTCTGTGAATGTTATGAATTGAATTCTAAAGAAAATATATACATAATTACGTTTCTTATACAGTTGATCATTCCTTGTTCTAATAAAAAGAGTTGTGTACGGAATCCAAAAACGTTTTCCTTAATTAAGTTATATTAACTACATATAGTGTTGTACATTTATCTACCTAATTATTGCAGAATGCCTTTAAATGAATGTTGGCATCTGCTTCACGTCAAACGAAAGTTTTCACCGACAGACTACCATTTGTCAATTTTCTGACTTTTATTAACGCTGATATTGAATGCAGTGATCATGAAACAGTTGTAACATTATTAAAACCTTTTACTTTAATATCATGTCTTGCTTAGCAAAAGAATGACTACCGTCACTTTAGAAAGTTTCCTATCCTGTTCAATCCAGCTTTGTGGTTGATAGTTATTTATGGGGGGTCGAACGCACGTTTAGAGATCAATAGCCTTGTTTATGCTTCTCAAGGACGTGAGGTCAGGCATGCGAAGAAGTTAGCAACATGTAAGCAAACCAATGGGGTTAATGCTATTGTTTTTTAATTGTGTTTATTAGTATCTTTACAGATTTGTTTTTCCATATTTATAAATATAAAAATAAAATAAGTCACTTATCGCAACACTGTTTCTAACATTTGTTTACAATTAAATATTAAAATCAATTTAAACAATTATCTACTTCTGTAAAATTCATTCGCTAAAACCATTTATCCTAGGGAATACAATTTCTATTCTGGTGTATGCTGCACATACTACAACCCGATCTAATTGTGTGGCATTTCCAAAATGCTATTCACTACATTTTCTCCACACAAAACACTAAGTACAATCAGCATTCAAATCGTTACGATATTATATTTATTTTGAATTATTGGATTGTATAACAGTTGTATTATCAGCGGATACAAAGGTCGACCAGGAAATGTAGCATTCATGTAGCATTCAATGACCACAGTCAACCAAATACACGCATACAAACGCAAAACAACTCTAAGTAAAAATTAGAGGCAAGAAAGGTGACATCACAAACATAGAAGGGTTTGACAATACAGCTACCGCCTTTGAATGATCAGTGGCAAAAATGACGCCGCTGTTTTAACAAGACATAATTCAAAAGTTGTAATCCGTTTTCCAGTATATAGAGAAATGCAGTAACATGTTCAATATGAAAACGACTTCATATATTATATTGTATAACTAGCATAAAGCCTGTTGCTTAATATCAGAATAGTTTCTTCATTTTGAACACGAATTTTCCATTGTGTTTTGACATACTATTGTACGATCGTTTAGATGAACTAAGTTGAGTCAATTTGCTCTCTGTATGTTAATTATTCCGTCTATATATTTTGACGGCATTTTAGTTAGTGCTATTTTATGAATATTACGGAAGCGTATCTTTTGTATGATTGATACGAGTATTTATATAATATAATTTCGGAATGCATCAATAAATATGTTATTTGTCAAGCTTCCTCAATTAAGTGTATGTGTCATATGAGTCGGTAACATAACATATATTAGTAGCATACATTTTTTAACAGGAAACAAATGCAAAACACATTCATATGTGAACAAAATTGATCAGGGTGAAGTATGCGATATTTCAATTACATACAGTAATGCGTTAACTTATTCTCTCTGTTTTGCATTTTTATTTTTGAATTTATGTTTTGTTTTCAGACATATTGATTTAATTGTGTAGGATTTGAAAGAAAACGTTAACTCTATCTTAAGCTCGTTTAAATTACATTTTCTTTCACACACAGCAAGAGCAAGTATCAGAACATTTTCTAGCGTTCAATTACAGTGGTTGAGATATTTACAATTGTAATATGAATTGTAGTATGGTCGGTGACTTGACTTTGGTGAATGCATAATGTTAAATGGATTAATTCAGGATAAACAAAGGGGCGGCGCTTTACCATAGATAAATGGAACTTAAGAATACGGACAGGTTCACTAAGTACACCATACTACACACATGATAGGGTCTGTCTAAGCTCTTTGGTTATTTAAGAACGCCCATCATCTCGGAGTTTAGAATAAACCAACTTGCTGAGACCAGACTTTATATAGTATACACATTTACTCAAAAAAGGCAAGCATACGTTCTATATACAGGATGGTAAAATTTATTTTGTATCTGACTTAAAAGAGCACATGGTAGTCGTGACTCGCGGCGTCCCATGTTTCCTACGTAACTGACATACTGGTCAGTTACGTGGTAGTCGTGACTCGCGGCGTCCCATGTTTCCCACGTAACTGACATATTGGCCAGTCATCATTTACATTTAAAGCAAATTGATTTTGCATATTTGTAATGGTAGATAGTGTTGCACCATTACTATATTAACATATAAAAGAGATTCAAATTAACGAAGACAAAATAAAAACTCAAAACTGTATTACCTTCTGTTTAATCATATTTTAAGACATATATAATATCGAATGATACTGGATACATTATATTGATGTGCTAATTGGAATCCGTGATATACCCTATGTCCTTTTAAACTGGATTTTATTCAACATTATTTAATGCTAAAACATAAATCTTTCTACCTAATCGTTGTCATCGATTGCAAATCTAAAGAATACATACCGCATTGGTAATAAGAGAGCAACTGGATAATTAGAGATGAAAATTGCTACCCTTAGATGACATCCTATTGGACGAACATGTGTATTAGTGGGGTATGTATAAGCCATATATGGCTCAACTTGTGGACTTTCGGAAGAAAGCATGAAACTTTGCATGATTATACTTCTGGATATGTACTTTAAATGCAATGCAGGAGATAGGCGTGAGGACCCCTCTATACCAGTACAATGAGGCCCTAATAGGGGTATCTGATGTTTTACAGATACAAATAAATATACTGCTTTGATGGCAACGATGTTGTAATAGCTGTTTCAGCTGTTCACATCCCAGACGATTATATTCGTGATTCTATACTGAGTTCCTTGAAATTGAGGAAAAGCGTGTCTGCAAAGTTTATATGATTTTACAACGTGGGGAGGTTTAAGTGGCTCAATTGATTGCACTGCAAACTCTAATCATCTAAAAAAAAAAACAGGACAATCATCGAAGCCTAGACTTTCAAGAGGTCCAAGTAAATTAGAGCCGAGTTATATTTTCATTTTATTTTGAACTGTCGACGCTGGTGGCAATGCATGGTTTCCCATTGTTAATCATCGGTTCTTTGTGTTTTCCTTGCCTCGGAATTGTGAACGTTGGGCTGCCTTTGTTGGTCACAGAAAGATGTTTTTGCTTTTAAAAAAAGAAAATTGTACCGTCCGTCTGATGCAATCGTATCTTAAATCATTCGTTAAAACATTTGTGTCATTGAATATAAGGTCTGATAAATCTTTCCTATTGCGTCATTGATGCTGATAATTGTTTTGACATGGTTAAACAACGTTGTCTGGGTGCAGACTGTCTGTTTATGTTGTTTAGTTACAAGATTGTCATTTGTATTCACTTCAGTTAACCTCCATCTATTATCTATTTCTGAACCTGACACCGGCCATCTTTTCAATGTTTCAGCATTTTCCGTTTGACCCAGTCTCCTTTTCTGATAGACTTATTTTCCTCTGGACTTGATCATTTTCGACTGTTGAAAATGGTTTACTTGATTTCTTGGTGACACATTTATCACTGTGGAACTATTCTTATGTTGATTAACTGTCATATGCAAGGTGTCTAGGTCACGAACATTTATGGATAACCAGTGATAAAGTATATATTATCAAATACGACGAACCATGATATCATAAATCTACCATAGTTACTCTCCCGTATTAGCTTGTAGAATTCTTAGCAGGAGAACTTCCAAGTTCAGTGCCTTGTTCCAATAATCACATTTAGAGTGATATTTCGCTGCACTCTAACACCGCTCTTGAAAGGGCAATACAGGTTAAATTTAACGAAATTTTCTATCTCTTAATGACGATTGATTTTAAGATGTTCCTGTATAACTCTATATGACCATAACGCATTATATTTCTAAACTCTCATAGTTTCAGAGAAGAACATTTTTTAATGATTTTTTTATACAACTCTTGGTAACACAGTGACCGCTGAGGTCACAGCATGAAGGTAGAAACATTTACCTCATGTTCACTATTTGAACAAGATTGATAAAGGACCATAATTATGCTAATGCAATATTCGAAGTATAACCCTATGCTTTGTGATTCCTTGGTAGAATTCTCATTGTTCCCCATTGGTTTATTCTCTTGTTGCTCTGGCTTCTGCCAAGTCACTGAGTACCTTTTTGAGGCTTTCTAGGCTATTGTTGTTTGTATTTATATGTACACGAACATCTTTGTATTTGACTTATATTGCATATTAATGCTGCCTTGTTGGTTAGAGAATAGTTCATGGCAGGGATTTCTTTATTTGCACTGTCCCGTTTTATTGGTGAGTGTGCAGATTTTGGCGCACCCTAGAACCTGGTTAATACCCCAAGCGGCCTTTTTGCTACTGACCGTTCCAAGGTGGTATCCCTATTGTCAACCCTTTTTGTGTTTGTGACGTCATATGCCTTTATTCCGTATTAACGTTGCCATTCATGTTTGTCTTTTTGCGTGTTTTTGGTTCACTGTGTTCTTTGAAAGCTGCATTTCCTGTTCGACTTTTATACTTATTTTCCTGAAATAAGACTATGGAAAATATGTGAACTTTCATTATACAAACCCTGGACCATGTCCTTCCGCCCCGCCCCCGCCTTATGTAAATAACCTATAGTTTAGAGTTAGAATAAACTTAGAGATTACGTATAAAACAAATCAAAAGTGTAAATCAGTTAAATAAAATGTAGACATACTTTCTTGAGACGATCTGGAGACGTTCTTGATGACATTTGCATTACGTATTTATAAATGTTAAACACGGTAAACCTTACCACAGCCATATCAAAGATAGAGCTATGCATTTCTTTTATTCCAACCACCTTTGCTGGAACAAAACTACTGCATGTGTTGCCTTTAACAATACTAAATCATGTTTTACCGACGGCTAGTTTGGCAATTACACTTTGCAGACTTGTGTTTAAGCTTGTAACGCAATTATAGTAGTACTAGATGCCATTTTCCTGTCATATAGAACTACTGTTTATAGGCATAAAGCTTGTTTGCACAATTAGAACGTACATATTTTGATATTGTTTTATATAGAGGATCTTACATGAGTGACTGTGTATTATTGATTTTAATAAAGGAGTTGGATAAAATGATAGGATACGAGGCTCTTGCAGTTATACTGCTGTAGGAATCTCCGTAGAGAAATACATACGTTTTAAGGTTGTTTTGACACTATTCTTCGATCTAAAACGACACTTATGTTAAAAGCTACAGACCCTCTATATAAATCGATTTCTTCGTTGTAGGCGTGTCTTTATTTGTAACTTCATGTTCACCAGCTCATGTCGAAATCGGGTATTTAAGCGAGCAAATTTAACGTAGGACATCATTTATTGTATAGACATCGACCAGTGCACATCGTACCTGTACACAGGTAACATTATGATTTACAGAAGAAAAAAAGACTTGCCTCTTTCGGGACTCGAACAAACGACCTTCTCATTTCAAGTCAGGTGCTCTATCACTGAGCTATAACGCTGCTTGAGAAAATGGTATACAAGCTACAATTTCTTATGAGGCAAAATAACTTAACATATTTGAACGCAAATCAGGATGAATCCATTAATATATAGACCATCTTGTCGGACGTGTAAATTAGCATTGCCTGGTGTAATAATATGAAACCAATATTTCGCCTCAAAACAACCATATATCGACTTGTTATTTAGCGCATGATGAGTTTGTTTGTGTGCTAGTTATTACGTAATGCCTATTTAGTGTTAATAATGCTAGAACAAACCAATAAATAGCCTTGGTCTAGTGGTTAAATGTACGGCCTTCAAAACTTAAAAGCGCAACGGCTGTAGTTCAAATCCCGTTCCGGGTAAGTACTTTTTTTATCACATATATTCTGAAGCCGTATTATTTATCGATGTCACCTGTACGAAGGCTAAATAAAAATGTGATATTTTACGCATCGATTTCTGCCTTATATACCGACTTTTGGGATGTTCGTCGATTTGAAACTATTTGACACCTGACTCATTCATATTCATGAGTTATTACCAGTTAATATAGAGGTTCTGTAGCTTTAAGGCAAAATAACAGTAACACACTTTGTTTTGTAGGCCAGAAAATTCGCACTGGCTGCATTTTGGGAAGTTTTACTCAACAAATGTTAGCCCAGTTGTTCATACTCGTACCGGTATGTGTATGTGTATCTATGTGGTGTTTTTTATAAACACTCGTTTCCATGTTCAGTGTATCACAAGAGTATTTTACACCTATTTCATGAAGTCTGTTGGCGTTTTACATAAATCTTAGTTTTTCTAACATCCTTTGCTCTATTTCAGTAGTACTTGACTCTCTATCCCTATTTCCAAAATGTAATTGGTCAGCATTTGTTCATGGTATTTAATGTAAAGCAGCTACACAAAGCTGTGTGTTGCAACTGTTGACTGGTGGTGTGTGGACATTGTGTTATGCATAGCTGATGTGGAAAGCAACGTGAAGCGGTCAACACTTTAAAAGAGTATGAGAGTGGACCTTTGGAAACGACGACTGTTCATAAACGGTTGTAACGGCCTTGACCGCTTTTTACACGGACACCTTATGTCGGTAAGGTCTACGATATATACGGATACCTTATATCGGTCATGACTACGGTTTACACGGAAACCTTATGTCGGTAAGGTCTACGATATATACGGATTTGGATACCTTTTATCTGGAAGATCTACGGTATACTTGGATATCAAATATCGTGCAGATATACGGTATTTACGGATACCTTATATCGGTGCGAATCTACGGTTTTCATGGATACCTTATATCGGGCAGATATACGGTATTCACGGATACCTTATATAGGTGCGAATCTACGGTATACATGGATACCTTATATCGTGCAGATATACGGTATTCACGGATACCTTATATCGGTTCGAATCTACGGTATACATGGATACCTCATATCGTGCAGATATACGGTATTCACGGATACCTTATATTGGTGCGAATCTACGGTATACATGGATACTTTATATCGGTAGGATCTAAAGTATACACGGATACCTTATATGGGGCAGATCTACGGACATGGATACCTTATATCGTGCAGATATACGGTATTCACGGATACCTTATATCGGTGCGAATCTACGGTATACACGGATACCTTATATCTGGCAGATCTACGGCATACGGATAGCTTATATCGGTCAGGTCTAAGGTATACACGGATATGTCGTTCAGATCTACGGTATACACGGATACCGTATATCGGTCAGGTATACGGTATATACGAATGTTACCTTATATCATGTATATTGGTCAGATCTACCGCATATACGTATACCTTATATTGGTCTGGTCTACGGTCTACACGTCTATGGCCTACACGGATACCTTTATAGTGGTCATGTCTACTATATACACGTTTCTTTATATCGGCCAGGTCTTATGTATAAATGGATACCTTATACTGGTCGGTTCTACAGTATACACGGAGACCTTATATCGGTCAAGCCTTATGTATACACGGATACCTTATATCGGTCTGTTCTACGGTATACACGGACACCATACATCGGTCAGATATACGGTATACGCGGATTCCTTATATCGATCAGATATATAGCATACAGTTTGACACGTATGCGTGTTTTTGGTTGACTGTGTTCATTTAATGTTGTACAGTTTGACTGGTATATCTACTTGTGAATGCCGTAAAACACAATGCATTCATTCATTCCACGTTTGAAGGGTAAGGCCAATAGTGCAATCGTTACAATATCCGCTAACGTCTATTCCAGCTGTCTACGAGACATCTTGATTAGGTTTCAACAGCGCGCAAAATCCAGTTATGAAGCTAATCTAGTCTTATGTTTGACAAATGAACCGTGGATATTGCTAAACAAATTATTCACTTTGTAACGCTTGAACTCATATTGCAACGGCATTCGTGTCATGTACGAATAATCTAGAATCCGCGTAGTGTACTAACACATTAGGCATATTGTTATCAACCCCTTACTGTAGTCTGCATGCATGTATAACTCGTCTTTTGTGTGAAAAACAATATTTTATTTCGTAATGTTCACATATATTATATACAAGTTATAATAGTAAGGATCTGAAAACAAACTTATTAAAGCTTATATATTTTCATCTCCTTTCAGAGAAGTCACATTTTGATATGGCTAAGTAACATAAATATTTTAATCATGAAAAGTAAGAAAATAAAGCAGAATAAAATAATCAAGGATAAGGAATCAGAATGGTAGCTGAGTATAGCTGAGCACAGAAATGAGAACGTTAAGAAACTACATATTCAAGGCTGCTATTTTAAGAAATTTGATACGAGGATAACGAGGAGAAATAAATGGTAAGAAAAAGAGGACAAAAAAGCTCATGAAAATACATGCGCATACAATTCAACACCGGTGTACCCTAAAAGCCCCCACTGCACTGACTGGCCTCTTATTTTAAAATCTGCGGATTGGAAATTATATAGTCCTGTACACTTTTAAATAAAGCGGCGTTTAATTGATAAGAAAGGTGCGTTTGGCTTTGTTCCGCAGAGTTTGGACATACTAGTAGGAAATGATTTGTTGTTTCTGACGTGCCACATGTACATAAAGGACTGTCTGTTATTGATTTCTTAAAAAGATGTTCATTAAGCGCGCTGCATTCTAATCTAAGTCGTGTATGTAGGATCTGAGCTGTTCTGTCTCCAGTGTGAAAATAAGAAGGTGGTTTGGCTCTGACCTTAAGACGGGTTTTAAAGCTGGTTAGTGTTTCACAGTCTCCTACACTTTGGGGCAATTCATTCCAGTCACGGATAACAGAAGGTAAGAATGAGTCTCTATAGAGACTCGTTCGTGCGTGCATGGTATGAGTATTCTGATTATTTCTAAAATTATAAGTTGAACGATCATTGACGTCGAGGGGAACAAGTTCTGACAGGAAGTTTGGCGTAAGATTATTTTTCATTTTGTAAAATAGAATAAGTTTGTGTTTTTTACATCGATTAGCAAGAGTTTTCCATTTTGTTTCGTCATACAATTTGACTATACCACACAGTTTTGTCGCGCCAGTTTGAATGGCTTCAATAGAATAACGTTGTTCTTGAGTGCAGCTGCACCAGACAACATACCCATATTCAAATAACGGTCTTTTAAAGGAAATGTTTATGTGTTCTAATGTTTTGCGATTAAGAATGAATTTCAGGCTTCGAAGAATATCAATACGTTGCCATGTTCGGTTAGTGATAGATGCAATATGATCTTGCCATTTGCCTCGTTGGATATTGTTTCGCCTAAGTGTTTATGTTGTTTGACATCCTGTATATTAACATTGTTCATGAGTAAAGTAGGATGTGCTGGACGAGAAATTTTCCTAGAAATTGTAAGAGATTTTGTTTCGGAAGGGTTAAAATCCACCAACCATTGCTTGGATCAGGAATTGATTTTATCTAGGTCATCGTTTAAGGTGTTCGCTGCTACATTAGGGTTATCAACAATCAAGTATAAGCTGGTGTCATCAGCAAATAGCCTTATGTTGGAGTCGATTTCAGTAACAATATCGTTGATGTAAATCAAAAAGAGTATCAATAGGGTTACCGCTTTCGAACGGTCAGTGGCAAAAAAATGTCGCAGGGGAGTTATAATAGGTTCTAAACTGCTTACATATAATTAAAAAGAATAAATTTAATTGTCTTCGTTATTCTACCAAATGTTTAAACATATTATTGGCGCAATGTAATATATAGTGAGTAATGAGCTTGAATCGATTTTATGTGTACACAGTCCTCGCTATTATCCTGTCTTCAGAACCCGAGGGACGAAGGACGACGGATCATGCACCTACTTCCCTTGGTCGGGGTTTCAGTAGGTGCACTCATAGAGTCCCAAGATGTTCAGTCATCGCAAAGAAAAAGTGAAGCGTAGTCACTGACTGTAGAGGGGTCAATCAATAAACATGCAGTGCGTTGTAATACTAAAGGGTCGTATCCTTTTCTGAAGAACTTCTTGATTAATTTTGTAAAGTGGTCAGGAAACCCTCCTGATCCCTTTAACTTTCGAAGTTTATAGACAACATCTCCATAAAATAAGGGTTGTGATATTCCTAATCGCAGAAGTGTTTTAAGATTGATGTTGTACTTCTCCAGTAGGTGTTCGTTTTGAGAAACATCTACGTAGTTTGTGATAACGAAAACCCTGCTGAAGAAGTTTACTTGTAATAACTTCATTTCGATCAAGTGACGACCACCAATGACGACAGTTGACCGTGTTTCACCCTAGAGTGCATAACACACTGCCAGTTAATCGACACAGACGTACTTTTGAATCTCGGTTAATTATTTCTCGGTTGCTGATGTAAAAAACAAATTGTAATTACTGTTCCCACGTTCTTTGTAGATGTAATTCTAGCCTCATCAGTGCTTCTATTCTTGACATATTCCTGAGACGTTTTCCCAATGCACTTATAAGGTGTTATCTGATATTGTAAAATTCGGTTAATGACGTGTCAGTGCCTTTGCATTGATTTCATATCCATAGGTCCCTGTGAATATCTCAGTTTCTGTGAGTTTTCGTTTCATTTAAATCATTAATCGTAACGTGTAATACTGAGGAATTTAAGAAATACTTGGTAAACAATGTTGTCATTCACTTGTAAAATGTATAATACATATTTGTCTTTCTGCAGTGTACTTAACTATCACTTTAGTTATGTTTGCAGCTTCTTTCGAGAGGTCGTTCCCATCGTTACTCACCATTAAAGTTAACAAATTTTCTGTATTGATCTTATCTTGTTGAACCGCAGAGTTGCGAACGTTTTCGTACTGAGTGTGCGCTTTGACTATATGCACGTTATTTCCATACGTTGCATCTCTCTAAACTGTACATTTCGAATGCGGGATATTTCTCTCTCTATTTCGATACAGTTTAAACACTTCGATTTCAAAGAGTGATCTACCAAATCGAATCAGTAAAAAAGAAGCAAATATCTTCGCTTAATGTGACATGCATCTATTGTATTTATTGGATTCGAAAAGCTGGGATATACATTGTGACGTTGTACCCATTGGTGATTCTGCTGCTAATTTGCCAATGAAAAGAAAAAGTTGTTTGTAAATTGTAACGATTGTACTTTTCTAAAATATATATCAAACAGTCAGTGGTGAGGAGAAAAGTTTATGTATCCTTATTCCGCTCCTTTCTTTGCAAAAAATCAATATTTACAGTGTTTACAGTATTTTAATTTGAATTGAACATTCTTTGAAGCATCGATCCGTTAAATGATATTGTTGATGGCATACTGAGGAGGATGAGAACTGTGGTTATACTGATCCCTAATGTCTTAGACTGCTCCTAGAGAAACACACATGCATTTGTTATCGCATTGTGAATATAAAGGTGATGTCACTGACAATGTGATAAATCTGTTATCGCCGTCCAGTAAGCAGCTCCTGATATATATATATGTAACGCTCCTGTGTATAAGAAGGATAAAAATATCGGACAGGGAAAGCAGCATTCAAGGACGACAGTCAACCACAAAACACGAAAACAAACACGCAAACAGACAAAGAAAAGGTAAAAGTACTAAAAAAATGCAAACGACATCACAAACACAAAAGGGTTGACAATAGGGCTACCGCCTTGGAACGGTCAGTGTCAAAGTAGGCCACTGGGGAGTTTAAACCGGTTCTAGGGTGCACTAAACCTCACACTTACTCTTCTGTCAACCCATTAAAACAGGACTGTGTAAATAAAGAAATCCCCGCCATGATTAAATCTCTAACCAACAAGGCAGCATCAATAGGCAAAATAAGTAAAACACAAATATGCTCGTGTAAATATAATACAAAAAACAATAGCCTAGAAAGCCACAATGAAGGTACTCCATGACCTGGCAGAAGCCAGAGCAACAAGAGAATAAACCATTAAGGGCACGACAGGAAAGATTATAGACAAAAATCAAACGCCACCGTCCCAATGGGCTTTAGGTAGGCGTCATCATAGGGTCCACAGCCTGTCCGGTCATTGTACAATTAAAGAGGAAAACATAGTGGCGAACTGTAAAAGGGTCCACCACCAAGCATGCGGTACGTTGCAAAATGATAGTGTCATAACCTCTTTTGATAAACTTTTTAGCAAGTTTAACAAAGATAGTATGAAAGTGATCATGACCATGGATCTTACGAAGTTTATAAATCACATCACAATAGAAGTCAGTTTGTGATAGTCCTTGTCGCAAAAGAGTCCTTAAATTACTTTTATATTTGAAAAGAAGATCAGGGTTACGATAATAAAAATTTGCAAAGGTTTTACGAAGTTTATGGTAACGGTAACCCTGATTGAGTAGCTTTTTAGTTATACAAAGATTACGAATATTAAAGTCCCCAACTCAAGTATAAGTTCTCGAAAAACGAATAAGTTGAGACACATACACCCCATAAGAAGTTGCTCGGGGAACATCCCCATCCAAGTGGGGGTAATTAACAATGTCAAAATTAAAATCATCTCTCTTGTCATAGATTTTGCTAATTATTTCACCATTTTCAATCGAGAGATATAAATCAAGAAAAGAAGCGTTATTATCAGATACTTTAGCTTTATTAAGCTGAAGTTCTTTAGGATAAATATTATGAACCATAGTTGGAAAGAAAGGGTTGTCAATGTTCAGTATTCATCCAGATACCGAGAGGTGTCATTAAAAGCTTCAATAACATCTGCCTGGGTATATGGTGAAAGACTCAACATGAAATCCCTTTCATAGCAAAATAAAAACAAATCTGCGACAAGTGGTGCACAGTTCGTACCTATAGGGATATCAACAATTTGTCTATAAACGGTGGTACCATACCTGACGAAAATATTATCTAATAGGAAGATGAGTGCTTCACAAACTTCATAGCAAGTCCACATAGTATAATTGTCTAAACTGCCGTTAGTGAAAAACGCTTTTATATTATTACATGCCAAAAATGTAGTATTTTCTCTAGCGAATGTGTTTTGAATAAGAGAAATTAGCTTGTCTTTAATAAGATGATGTGGTAAGGTTGTATATAGTGTAGAGAAGTCATAAGTACTTATTGATGAAACTTGACCTTTATTGTTAACTTTATCAAGAACGTCTCCTGAAGTTTTTATAAACCAAAATAAATTAATCCCAGAGTTTACATAAGTTTTATCACAATATAGTTTAACGTGATCTTTAACGGCAGTAAGACAAAAAGTTAAAAGTTTGGAGATATTTGTTGTGGTTCAGGCACTAGAATTAGAAATAAAGCGAGCCTTATACGGATTTTTATGTAATTTAGGAATCCAGTACATGGTAGGCTGTTTATTTTTCTTATCGTTTACACCAGCCTTGAAAGTAGTGCACCGAGTGATATGTGCGGAAACAACATCATCCTCAGTAGAATTAACTGGAGTATACGAATTGGTGCTTCCGAGTTCCAGAGATAAAACATTGACGTAATGTAGGCGTCAAACAATAATTACATTATTAGCTGCTTTATCTGCAGGAACTAAAACAAATTTATTATGAAATTCCTGAATTCCCGATTTTAGATTACGACAGGAAAACCTAGGCCTCGGAGGTAGTAAAGAGGGTTAGCATTATACAAGTTAATACGTGTATCTATAATTTTAAGAATTGACTTTTTTCAAGTAGAAAGCGAGTTTGGGTCCGCATGTTCTCTACGACACCATTTTATACTAAAATCTTCAATGGAGTGGGCGATCTGGGCACGACAGGCATTAACATTAATAGTTGAAGGTAATCTATATTTAGCACCTTTCGAAAACAAATGCCGAATACGTTTATCAACAATATCAAAGTTACCAGTGATGACATGACCTGCTGGAGCATAGCAAAATGTTAATGTGTTGCATTCACATTCCTTAGGGGTATTATGTACTATATCAAGGTCAGAAACTATTTTGTTGTAATTGAAAATAATATTTCTAATAGGCTTTTTATACTTATAACAAATTACAGGACTTTCGGAATTTTTGAAATATTTTGGGATAGAATCAACTACATGAGTATCCCGAAAAATACTAGGCATGTCAATGAAATCAATACCTTTATTAATATATAGTAGTTTTAGAAAATGCCTGACGTGATCAGACTCCTTGTCAATATGGGGTCGGAGAACATGTTGTGTGTAGCTTTGAACTATGGAAGTAGTGTTATACAAGGGAGATACATTTAGGATATTAAATTATGCCATTAGGAATGTTAACAAATCACCTTTTCCCTCGAATGTTAAGCCGTTGTACTAACAATTACAACGCAATCCATTCTGTCACGCATGTTTAATCAGAGTTCCATGTATGAGCCGTACGCTGATATGCATAGAGTAGGGTAGGTACTTTAAACGGGAGTGTCACCTACATATGCACGCCATGATCGTTGATGTCGAAAAATGCTGGTATTGATAGAGTATGAGCGGTACTATACTGAGCAAAATCAATGCAGCACATAAAATGCATGTCTTTTCCATAGACGATATACAAAGCTGTGTATGTTCGGGGTCAATGACATATATATGACCAATATTAATGCTACAAAGTAATTTGTAAACAAAGTTGGTAATAAAAATAGAATAAATATGATTGGAACATACTTTTATTAGTTATCAAAAAACATTCTCATTTCAATGAAAATTAAGGTAATCTAAAAACTACGAAATTTGGAATGTATTTGTTTGAGAATATCAATCGTCTGTAAACACATTTAAGCGTTGTTTAGACATTGACATAGGTAATTTTTGTCATTGCCAAACAATAATTTGTTCAAAGCAATATACTTGTATACTGAAATAGGTTGTTTTAATATATGGGTGGTAATTATGAAACTTCGCTTAGCAAACAATATAATAAAACATGTTTTTCTGAAAATCACATCATTACCTAGCATTTCTAATATCTTCAAACACTTATATTTATGTTCATATGTTTAATATATGTCGTGCACAACTCTTTTTGGTCATTATATACTCATATATATATATAAAACATTAATAAATTGATCTCATATTAAAACAGAATATGGAATTGATGAATAACGTTTATTTGTGGTCCTTGAATGCTACATTTCCTGTTCGACTTCGAAATCTAGTACCTGCACCACCACAAACATCTCCAAACGTTTAACTTCTTGTCTTACTGCCGTTAAAGATCACGTTAAACAATATTGTGATAAAACTTATGAAAACTCTGGGATTAATTTGTTTTGGTCTTTCTAGGATATTGTGTTTTTGTATTTATATATACACGAGCATGTTTGTGTTTTATTAAAACATTCAAGAGACGTTCTTGATAGAATTTGCAAAAAGCGTCAAGTTTCATCTATTAGCACTTATGACTTCTCTACACTATATACAACCTTACCATATCACCTTATCAAAGACAAGCTTATTGCTCTTATAAAAAAACATTCGCTAGGGCAAATACTACATTTTTGGCCTGTAACAATATTAAAGGTTTTTTTACTGATAGAAGTGTGGACATTTACACCATGTGGACTTGCCATGAAGTTTGTGAATTACTTATTTATTTGTAAGATAGTATTTTCATCAGGAATGGAACTGCCGTTTATAAACAAAGTCTTGTATCCCTATGGGTACGAACTGTGCTTCCTTTTTTCGCAGATATGTTTTTATATTGCTATGAAAGAGATTTCATGTTGAGTCTTTCACAAAAATAGAGATTTCATGTTGAGTCTTTCACCAGATACCTAGGCAGATGTTATTGAAGCCTTTACTGACACCTCTCGGTATCTGGATGACATATTGAACATTGACAACCCTTTCTTTTATATTATGGTTAATAATATATATCCTAAAGAATATCGCTTAAACCGGTGCTAGGAGGGGTAAAAGGTGTTTCATCTTATAATTACCTTTCATGAACAGACTCAATAAAACCGAGTCTGGTACGTTTCTCACTTATTTGTGTTTGTTGCTTCCAAGGGAACACCTTTTCGGTATTTAATTGACATTATCACTAGCGTTTGTGTAGTGCTGTGTGGCGGCCGTAAAATGTCGTCCCGATACATATCGGTAGTGTTATTACTTCCTGGTCGTTTGGGATCATCAAGCCCATTCTGTGTTGTTTTAAAGCAGAATATCGATTAAGCCGGTGCTAGGAGGCGTGAAAGGTGTTGCATCTTATAATTATCTCTCATGAGCAGACTCAATAAAACCAAGTCTGCTACCTTTCTCTCTTTTTTGTGTTTGTTGCTTCCACGGGCTAACCTTTTTAGTATTTAATAACAAAGCTAATATTTCTGATACTAACATTTCATTTCTCGATTTATATCTCTTTATTGAAAATGGTGAAATAATTATCAAAATCTATGACAGGAGAGATGGTTTTAATTTTGGTATTATTAATTATCCCCATTTAGATGGGGATGTTCCCCGAGCAACTTATTATGGGTCTATGTGTATCAGCTTATTCGTTTTTCTAGAGCTTGTACTCTAGTTGAGGACTTTAATATTGTAATCTTTGTATCAATAAAAAGATAATCCATCAGGGCTACCGTTATAAACTTCGTAAAACTTTTGTAATATTGTATTATCATAACCCTGATCCTCTTTCCAAATATAAAAGTAATTTAAGAACTCTTCTGCTACAAAGACTATTACAACCTGACTTCTATGGCGACGTGATTTAGAAACTTCGTAAGATCTTTGTTTATGTTCACTTTCATACTATCTTTGTTAAACGTGTTAAAAGGTTTATCAAAAGAGGTTAGGACCCTATCATTTTGCAACGCATTGCAAGCTTGGTGGTGGTTCCATTTACAGTTCGCCACGATGCTTTCTCTTTAATTGTGCGATAACCGGACAGGCTGTGGACCTTACGAAGACGTCTACCTAAAGCTCAAAATGACGCTAACTTTTGATGTTTGATGCTTGTCTTGTCGTGCCCTCAATGGTTTATTCTCTTGTTGCTCTGGCTTCTGCCAGTTAAATGAGTACCTTCTTTGAAGTTTTCTAGGCTATTGTTTTTTTATTTATATATACACGAGCATCCGTGTGTGTTTACTTATATTGCCTATTAATGCTGCCTTGTTGGTTAGAGAATAGTTCATGGCGGGTTTTCTTTATTTACAATGTCCCATGTTATTGGGATGACAGTGCGAGGGTTGGTGCACCCTAGAACCTTGTTTAAACCCCAGCGGTCTTTTTTGCCACTTACTGTTGCCCTATTGTCAAACATTTTTGTGTTTGTGACGTTATATGTACATGTATTTATTCCTTATTAAAATTGCCATTCATGTTTGTCGTTTTGCGTGTTTTGGGTTTTACTGGGTTCTGTGAAAGCTGCATTTCCTGTTCGACTTTTATACTTTTTTCTATATAGACAATATACAAGGCTTTAACCGGGCAAGCCAAACCCCAAAGCCGGAGCTTCGAATTAGGAGTAATCAGGTAATACTTCATTTTAAGCATGTTCAATCGCTAGTATTTTAAGACCCCGTGAAAATCCACTTATATTCCTATACTTTTAGTCGGCACATATACATTATTATATGACCTGAATATTTGGATCGAATTTTGATAACTGGTTTTGTAATGTAATTTTGACGTTATCTGGTGGGTTAGTTTATTTATGTATCGTACCTGACATTTTAGAATGTATAATCAAAATACCCGTAGACATACCGTACCATATATATCTGTGATCTCAATTGCACGTGGTGATTAATGCACGATAGTTAAATGACATTTTAAATGAAATACAATATCAACTGTTTGCATGCTACTGTGTGGGATTGAATCAATAACGAATGTAGTAATGTATCAAAGACAACAACACAATTGGCTCGAATGATGATTAATATGTAATATCGCATTACGTCACACTTCAAGGCATCTGATTCATTATCCATTTAAACGTTCCTGATCATGGCCGATATTCTAAAATGTAAGAAAATCATGTTATAGTTAAGAAAATGTAATATAATTACTATTTCGTTATACAGGGTTCACGTACAAGTAGGTTAATATGTGCGTTTTAATAATTAAACAACGTTTGCGTTGCATATGCGATGTTAATCCCCTGAACGGTACATTTCGTTTTAATTCTTCCAACATATTTGATATTACAATGTGAAATTAAATGCTTATGTTCGTGGCGAAATAGATGGATTTAACAAAACATTTGTTGGGTTAAACAAAATCATTTATTTGAAAAGTAAATATTCTGATAACAATTAAAGTAAAACTAAATTATTATGGAAAAGTCATATATATTAATACCATTGAACATTTAATAATTTGCAATTTAAATTATGATACACATGTAAGAGGATATTAATATGATTTGCACTTCGTAAGTGTAACTATAAATGAATAAATGATCCCGAAAAAATCAGCAATGTCGTCTTTAAAATGTAATAACATTATATTCTAGTTTATGGAATAATAAAGTTCTTACCGAGGATTACAAAAAGTGTTTAATACTTTTTTCCCTTCTTTATTCGACAGCAGTGCCTGTTTTTCTTGAAAACGGGACAGGGGCCGATATCTACTTCCCATTTATAGCAGAACCTTCGGCAAAAAAAGGCAACACACTCTTTCCACCTCCTATGCCTCCACCAAATCCGCCACCGTACCCTCCTCCAAAACCTCCTCCAACTCCTCCAGATCCTCCTCCAATCCTCCTCCAGATCCTCCTCTAAATCCACCCACGCCTCCATATCCACCTCCGTAACCACCACCGTAACCGCCTCCGAAACCACCAAGCGCTCCTCCGTAACCACCTCCAGCTCCGCCTCCAAATCCGCCGCTAAAGCCACCAATACCGCCACCATGTTTGCAGTGCTTGCATGGCGGTTTTTTCCTAAAGCCTGTAACATAAACAAATGTTGGTTTAAATAAAAAGAAAACTCTACGGTATACCGATTATACTTTAATGTTTCTTAATTATTTACTAGAAAGTGAGCCGTCCAGATTGCTAAATCTAAATCATGATTTAAGCCGGTCATATATAAGTAGAATCGCACTATTGCAATGCATAAGAATGTTATGTTCAATCAAAATCCAGAAAACTAAAGTTTAAATCACCCGGTTCCGGAAGCCGTCATCTTTTATATCATTTATATTCGTTGTGTACGTTGTTTTAGAATATACCTTTCAGTGACCTAGTGGAATTTATGATTAAAATAAAAGATTATATTTTCATTGTTTATGTTTCACATGAGAGCAATATCAAAGTATATTTTCACTATTTTTTAAAATTCTAACTTGTTTTAAAACTAACTAAGAAAATGAACCGTAGTTTTGGAAATGCTGTAAAGTAATTTAGGAATTGTTGACCTCAAGAGATTTCAGTTTGCCGGTTCAGATATTTAAAAAATCATTTTTTCAGGAAGTTGGTATGAAAGTTATATCATTGGTTGAAACTCACTGAATTAAGATAATGAGTCGTAGTTTATTGAAATAAGTCAGGTATTTTAAAGGTTGTGGTAAAACTAAAATGTTTTACCATACTGAGGCGTTAAAGTCGCCGATTTTGTTTTTTTGGGCAGTTTGCGGGTTATGAGATTAAACCTATATAATTGATAGAATATTTGTGATTTGTGATGAAATAGGATTTATTTTCATCTTGAAGTGAGAAAACTCATATATTTTCACTTGTGCTGAAGCAGTCCTAAAAATATACGTTTTCTCACTTTTCGATGAAAATAAATCCTTAAATTCACCCCACCAACAAATATATTCTATTATGCATGTACTTTATATTATTCTTCCTCATAGAAGTCAACAAGCAAGCGAATGTTTTCTTCTGCATATACCTCATCATTAATATGTTGACGCAATGCATTCCATAAAACCAATATGAAGACATATGAATTATTAGTGGAAGATGCAAATGATCTGTGCGGTCATCTTTTAGAGTAAAACTAGTGTTCTAGTCCATTAACGTAGAATTAAGCTTGTGTCAATGGATGAGGTTATAAATATCATTTCTCCACGCAAAACAGTAATGTATTATTCATTTAAACTCCGCTCATAGCCATACCATGCACTTTATACCGCAAACTAAAACAACATTGGAGAAAAAATAACTGACTTGTTTGAATGAAATTTAAATTAAAACACACAGAAAAAGATTTGCTGCCCCACTGTGTTCGTCAGAATGTGCCAAGACACATTTGAATGAACCGTATTCCGCTAAATAATACCATACATCAAACAAATCCATTTACATATCAACTAATTCTCTTCAGTTAAACGGTATTTATTTTATTCAATAATGACTTACCTTGTGTAAGCCGAACAGGCAAACAGCCAGCAGACAGACGACAGCAAACTTCATGTTGTGGATACAGATGGGAACCTAAATGGCTTTACCATGCAGCCGACTTATATACCTGACATGGTATCATTAGCATGTGATAAATTTCTTCCTTTTTCAAGTACTAATTTAACCATTATTTACAGTTTTTATTACAAACTCATTAGTTTGTGGTAGGTAATCATTCTGCGGTGACCATTTATCAATCTTGTTAAGACAAGATGTAGTACAATTATATAAAAAACAACTCACATTTAAGGACGATACCTGTAGATATAGTTTATTGTTTTTATTTTTGATATGGATGAGTTTGCATTTTAATGAATGAATGAATGTTTAATTGTAACAACACCAATGCATAGTATTACCAGATCGCAGCAATGACATTATTATCATGCATTGACTAATGTTGATACCATTGCTTTTTGCTTAATATGTAAACCTTGGTGAAATAAAAGAATACAAAAAACTAAAAATAGTTCACATCATTATAACGTGTACGCATACGTTCTAGTCATACAAACTACTCTACATGATGTAGAACACGTATCAATAAATACTAATAAGGGAGATTCCCTGAAAGCAACAAACACGACCAAGAAATAAAGTAGCAGACTCCCGTTTAGTGATTCTGTTCATGAAAAGTTATGTAGGAGCAATACTCTCTCCCTATTTAAATTTGCATTCATTAG
>JAWPHD010004464.1:112500-187339 GCA_037043455.1 Cyrtodaria siliqua | reverse complement strand
TCTATTTTTAATTATTCAGCATCACTGAAGCGCTCAACTTTCTCTAAACGTCAACATGGCGAAAAGAGGCGGCGAAAAAAAGGAGATAATTGGTTAGGTTATTTGTCTAAACCAACGACTAACGCTGTTGTTACCCAAACATTGGACGACCCTATTCTAGCCTGTTTTGATAAACATCGAACATTGCCAAATCAATTGTGAATGATGTTGTGTCGACTGTTGATAAGATCGACCCTAAAAAAAACAAAAACATTCTGGTGATCGCGTGACGCAATAAACAAAACGAGAATGGAAGTCGTGGTGTTCATGGCTGATTATAGTAGAAAATGGTTTACCCAATTAAAATCCTAAAATACCCAAATGAATAATATATATGTAATCTGGGGGTTGTCAACCAAAATCACTAAAATCAAACCATAATATGGTCAATATCTGTCAAAAAACCCATAATATGGTCAATATCTATCAAAAAACCCATAATATGGTCAATATCTGTCAAAAAATCATAATATGGTCAATATCTGTCAAAAAATCATCAAAATTGTAGAAAAAACATAATATGGTCAATATCTATCAAAAAACAATAATATGGTCAATATCTATCAAAAAACCATAATATGGTCAATATCTATCAAAAAACCAAAATATGGTCAATATCTATCAAAAAAAACATAATATGGTCAATATCTATCAAAAAAAAACATAATATGGTCAATATCTATCAAATAAAACCATCACCTACCTGTCCATGACTCAAAATATATATTCTAGATCAAAATATATATATGGTATACTTCCTCCACATGGTATACTTCCCACACACTAAGACTAATAAGCGAAACTAACGATGCTCAACGTATATACTTCCCCCACACTAAGACTAATAAGCGAAACTAACGATGCTCAACGTATCGTCTTACCAGCATGCCGGTGTTATGAAGTTAAGTCTTACCAGCATGCCGGTTTTTTAATGGTCCCACACATATAAAAACGCCTAACCGCAAGGTGCTGAAATAAGCGGTGCTTCTGGTCCAGCCCACCTGTCCTTCTAGCCCAGCTCACCGGTCATCTCACTATACATAGCCCACCGGTCCCATTGGAGCACAGGGAATTCAAGGAGAAGCTGGTCATCTCGCTATAACTACAGTATGTTGGAGAATCTGAACCATTATTTCTTTTTGATAATTGATTTCCATTATTTCTTTTTGATAATTACAGTATGTTGGAGAATCTGGACCATTATTTCTTTTTTATATAAATTTTTGAAAACCCCTTAAAGAAATATATATATATAAAAAAGAAATAATGAATACTGTTTTAGGAAAAATAATACACCTATTTAAAGCAGGTGTAAAAACACTATCGGTTGGTATAAATGCTCTTAAAGAGGTTATTCAACCAGTTGAGTCTAAAGTGCAGGAAAGTGTAAGACGTGAAAAACCAATCCTTAGAGTTAAATTAAGAATTCCAATTCCTGATACAAGAGTTAAACCAATCCCAGCTCAAAAATGAGTACCGAAGACGTTCACTACATTTTACAATTACACCGGGAAGGAGTAATTAATGATGATGTGCTTAGAAAGGGGCTAGATGCTCTTCCAAAGGAAACTCCAGAGGTTAAATCTCAAATATTAGAAAAGCAGAAATATGATAAATTACAAGATGAGAAATATGCTAAATTACGAGAGAATGTTATAATGAATTGAAAGAGCTTAATGATAGAAATCTAAAGAAGAAGAATTAAAACTGGTTGACAAACCAAAATGTGGTTATTTCAAAGCATACAAGATGTCTGTTAAGCAATACAAAGACCCTCAAAAACTATTACATGATAAGAAATCTATTATTACAGATCAAATCTGCGAAGAGCTGATGATGATGAATGGATTACACTTTCAATTAGGTCTCACTGTAAAGCTCTTCAAAGATAATGGTGCTACCAAAAATTACATCACAGCAGCATTATTCAGCAACCAATATGCAATTTTAAACTCTGAAAAAATAAATGAGTTTTACGATGAAGCATCCGAAAACATACTACAGAGCCTGGAAAGATTTACAAACACAGCATCAGGATTGGAAATTTACCACTGTGTTAATCTTTACTTAAATTTTGCAAAGTACGAGCCGTTAAAAGGTTCTTCATATATTCCTTTACCTAAAGCAGTAGCTGATAAAAAAGCGATTATCAATGTGAACAAGAAAAGGTATAACACATATATTATACCATGGGAAGTACGGACTGCATGTAGATGTTCTGGATCAGGGATCGTTTTGATAGTGAAGGTCACCGGCACTTGACCTTTAAATGAATAAGGATAAGGGTCATGTACTGGTCATGAGCAACCATTCATCCTTTCAAGTTGGAGGACCTAGATCCATCAAGTTTGTAGTTGTTGATAGGACATCGTATTGATAGTGAAGGGCACCGCAACATTGACCTTCGACCTAGTGACCGGAAAGTAACAAGAGGTCAATGACCTTGAAGCTCTACTGATTGATTTTGATGTCAGGAAGTAGTCGATACAAACATGCTTTTTGAAAATCTATTTTTAGCCGTAGCGGCCATCTTGAATTTCCGGCCGACCTGAAATTTTGCTTGGATCAATTAGACATCAAGAGCAGCTTTCCTGTGAAGTTTCATGAAAGTCTGTCCAGTAGTTTCAGAGAAGTAGTCGCTACAAGTTTTCATTATATAACTCTATGTAAACAAAGATGGCCACTGAAAGCCATGTTTAACATTGAATCAAAATGATGTTCGACTCCTATAACCATCATGCCATGCTGATCATTTTAGAAAAAGTCCCATATCAATATCTCTTATAGTTTTCAAGAAGTAGTCGCTACAAACTTATTTTTTAAAAATCTATTTTTAGCCATGGCGGCCATCTTGAATTTCCGACCGACCTGAAATTTGCTAAGATCATTTAAACATGAAGAGCAACATTCATGTGAAGTTTCATGAAAATCCATCATGTAGTTTCAGAGGAGTAGTCGCTACAAGTTTTCATGATATAACTCTAAGTAAACAAAGATGGCCACTGGCAGCCATGTTTAACGTCGTATCAAAATAATGTTCGACTCGAATAACCATCATGTCATGCTGATCATTTTAGAAAAAGTCACATATCAATATCACTTATAGTTTTCAAGAAGTAGTCACTACAAACTTATGTTTTTTAAATCTATTTTTAACTGTGGCAGCCATCTTGAATTTCTGACCGATCTGAAATTTAGCTAGGATCAATTAGACATGAAGAGCAACATTCCTGTGAAGTTTCATGAAAATCCGTTTGGTAGTTTCAGAGGAGTAGTGGCTACAAGTTTTCATTATATAAATCTATGTAAACAAAGATGGCCATTGACAGCTATGTTTAACATCGAATTAGAACGATTTTTGACAAGGACCAACATCATGTCATGCTGTATCATTTTCAGAAAAAGTCCCATATCAATATCACTTATAGTTTCAAGAAGTAGTCGCTACAAACTTGTATTTTGAAAATCTATTTTTAGCCATGGCGGCCATCTTGAATTTCCGGCTGACCTGAAATTTTCCTAGGAACAATTAGACATCAAGAGCAACACTGGCAGCCATGTTTAAAGTCGAATCAAAATAATGTTCTACTCGGATAACCATCATGTCATGCTAATAATGTTAAAAGAAGTCCCATATCAATATCTCTTAGTTTTCAAGAAGTAGTCGCTACAAACTTATTTTTTAAAAATCTATTTTTAGACGTGGTGGCCATCTTGAATTTCCGGTCAACCTGAAATTTTGCTTGGATGAATTAGACATCATCAAGAGCAACATTGTTGTGAAGTTTCATGGAAATCGCTCAAGTAGTTGCAGAGGAGTAGTCGCTTTAAGTTTTCATTATATAACTCTATGTAAACAAAGATGGCCGCTGGCAGCCATGTTTAACGTCAAATCAAAACGATTTTCGACTAGGACCAACACCAGGTCATGCTGGTCATTTTAGAAAAAGTCCCATATCAAGCAATATCTCTTATAGTTGTCAAGAAGTAGTCGCTACAAACTTATTTTTTAAAAATCTATTTTTAACCGTGATGGCCATCTTGAATTTCCGGCCGACCTGAGATTTTGCTAGGATAAATAAGACATCAAGAGCAACATTCCTGAAAAGTTTCAAAAAAATCCGCCAAGTAGTTTTAGAGGGGTAGTCGCTACAAGTTTTTACTATATAACTCTATGTAAACAAAGATGGCCACTGGCAGCCATGTTTAACATCGAATTAGAACGATTTTTGACAAGGACCAACATCATGTCAAGCTGATCATTTTAGAAAAAGTCCCATATCAATATCACTTATAGTTCTCAAGAAGTAGTCGCTACAAACTAGTATTTTAAAAATATATTTTTTGCTTTGGCGGCCATCTTGGATTTCACATCAACATGAATTTTAGCTAGGATCAACTAGACTTTATTGGGAATATTTCTGTAAAGTTTCATGAATATCTATCCAGTACTTTCAGAGAAGTAGTTGCTACAAATAAACGTTTACAGACAGACAGACGGACGCCGGACCACGGCATAAGCTCTGCTGATCTCTGATCAGTGGAGCTAAGAACAGGTTATCTACTGGTCATGACCAACCATCCTTTCAAGGTTGAGGACCGTAGGACCAACCGTTGTGTAGTTATTGATCGGACATCTTTAGATAGCGAATGTGACCGCGACCTTGAACTTTGATGTATGGACCCCAAAATAAATAGTCGTCATCTAGTTGTAATGGTAAAGCGTTCTTCCAAGTTTGGGGGCCCTAGGTCCAACCATTCTGTAGTTATTGATCGGACATCGTTTCGATAGTTAATGTCAACGCGACCTTGACCTTTGACCTAGTGACCCCAAAATCAATAGGGGCCATCAACTGGTCATGAGCAACCATCCGTCTAAGTTTGGGTACCCTTCTGCCAACCATTCTGTAGTTATTAATCGGACACCGTTTGGATAGTCAATGTTAGCCCGGATGTGACCTTTGACCTGGTGACACCAAAATCAATAGGGGTCAAAATGAACATGGCGCCCCGACCACACTTTGTTGTGGGGAGCAATAATTTATTAATTGAAGGGCACTGGCTTAGTCGTTGCTGGGGTGATTTACGGAAGAATAACCGTGTGACAACCTGCAGTAAGGATAAGTATTACTACCTAGATTTAACGGTCATGATTGAATAATTGGTAGGGTACTGAAGAAATGAAGGGACACTACAAAATCTGAAATGAAGATTGCTGTGCATCCCTTTAAGTGGGGTGGATAAGATGTTGTAGATTTGGCGGAAAGTGACAAATGAAAATAGGTATTTTGTTGAAAAATATGTTTAATATACAAAAACAACATTACTGATGTGGAAAACAATAATTGTATGTACAACTCAGTGTGTCAGGTCCCTGCCAAGACTTGAACTTGAATCTCTTTTCTCGAAAGAAAAGTGTGTTTCCTTACACTACAGAGATCGCCCAGACATCACAAAAAGAGTGTACACAACTAAGCGAAATTAATAAAGATGTAGATCAAAAGAATGTCAAACTAAAACTAGAAATTGTTATTGTCCATGGGACAAATACGTATGGCTCCCCCACTCGCCCGAACAGACATAATTGACCACTCTAGGTCCAACCGTTCTCATTGATCTGAGATCGTTTTCATATTCAATATCCCTGTGACTGTATCTACAACCTGAATCAGTAATATTTATTGGTCAACCATCCTTTCAAGTTTGAGGACCCTAGGTCCAACCATTCTCTAGTTATTGATTGGACATTGTTTTGTTATTGATTGGGGATCGTTTTGATATCAATAGGGGTCATGTTCTGGTCATGACCAACCATCCTTCCAAGTTTGAGGACCCTAGGTCCAACCATTCTGTAGTTATTGATCGGACATCGTTTTGATAGTCAATGTCATCGCTACCTTGACCTTTAACCTAGTGACCCCAAAATCAACAGGGGTCATCTGCTGGTCATGACCAACCGTCCTTACAAGTTTGAGAACCCTAGGTCCAACCATTCTCTAGTTATTGATCAGACATCGTTTGATAGTCAATGTCACCGCGACCTTGACCTAGTGAACATCGATTTGAAAGTCAATGTCACCACGATCTTGACCTTTACTTAGTGACCCCAAAATCAATAGGGGTCATCTACTGGTCATGACCAACCATCCTTCCAAGTTTGAGGACCCTAGGTCTAACCATTGTGTAGTTATTGATCGGATATCGTTTTGATAGTCAATGTCACTGCGACCTTGACCTATGACCTAGTGACTCCAAAATCAATATGGGTCATCTACTGGTCATGACCAACCATCCTTCCAAGTTTGAGGACCCTAGGTCCAACCATTGTGTAGTTATTGATCGGATAGTGTTTTGATAGTCAATGCCACCGCGACCTTGACCTTTGACCAAGTGACCCCAAAATCAATAGAGCTCATCTACTGGTCATGACCAACCATCCTTACAAGTTTGAAGACCCTAGGTCAAACCATTCTCTAGTTATTGATTCGAATCGTTTTGATAGTCAATGTCACCGCGACCTTGACCATTGATATAGTGACCCCAAAATCAATAGGGGTCATCTAATAGTCATGATCAACCATCCCTCTAAATTTGAGGACCATAGGTCCAACCTTTCTCTAGTTATTGATCGGACATCATTTGTGACACAGACAGACAGCACAAAATCAATATGGCTCCCCTCCAGACTTTGTGTGGGGAAACCATCACAGAAGGTTATTAATACCCTTGCAAACGCATAACCCATGACTTCATGTATATGCGCAGTTCCACTTCATACTGATGCTTCTCACAATGTTTGGGGTATGACAGAGGTCACAGTGACCTTATTTTGGTATGCGACACACCGCTATCCCAAGATGTATCAACATACCAAGTTTGGTATTTCTAAGTCTTATTGTATTGAAAATATGGTCCGGACAAGCATTTTCTATGACAGAGGTCACATGTCAAGGTCACAATTACATTATTCTGGTACGCGACACATCGCTATCCCAAGATGTATCTAAAAACCAAGTTTGCTATCTCTAAGACTTAGTGTTATAGTATTGAAAATACGGTCTGGACAAGCATTAAAGCAAAAGTACAATTTGGGGTTTACATTTCATTGATCAGAGCATTAACACATCTTTACGAGTGTTCACGAATACCAATGGTTATTTTTTATGGGCTTACTAGGCCATTCGCCAAATCGCCATAGGCGAAAAGTAACCTGAACTGGCAAATGAAAACCGTAAGAAATACACACCAAATTCGCCAGACATCTGCGGTCTGGCGAATCCAAATTTCCGACCGATTTTGTCTAAAAGATCTCGGAAAATCCCGAATTCTAATTCACAAAGTCTTTCACTGTTTATAAGCCACTATCCCGCTGAGTGTTTTAGCTAATTAGTGACAATCAATTTAGATCGATAAACTAATTATGTCAGCGTTTATTGAAAATCAGCGTTTATTGAAAACCAAATTGTCGGTGCAATAAGACTCCGCCCACTGTTACGCCTCTTGCTGTCAATCAACTTGTTTGTGTCCCCGCGCTCAACATTATCTGTCATATAAAGTTGTGACATTATTCACAGATTTAACTGCGTGATCGAGCCGGGTAAAACATCAAATAATGTGGCGCCCTCTAGCGGCCAAAATGGCTGATCAAAACAGAAAATTTGAAAATGTTTGCTTACGAATTAGCCAGAGATACTCAGCCCGTCTGTGTTTTTGAACTTTACGATCACTGATAAGTGTTAAAGGAACACATGGCAATCTTGAGTTTTCAAAAACTAGCAGCGCCCCGTTAGTTTTTATCATTAATGTTAATTGTAAGAATTGTATTAAGCCATTTGTTTTTGCATATTATTATTTTTTATATTATTGCACCAGTAATATATTAAAACTTATAGTATAGTAAGACGAAATAGTGAATACTTAAAATTTGATTTATTTAAATGTAACCAGGGTAAAAGTAACAAGAGGTCAATGACCTTGAAGCTCTACTGATTGATTTTGATTTCAGGAAGTAGTCGCTACAGACTTTTTTTTTGAAAAATTTTGCTAGGATCAATTAGACATCAAGAGCAACATTCCTGTGAAGTTTCATGAAAATCCGTCAAGTAGTTTCAGAGGAGTAGTCGCTACAAGTTTTCATTATATAACTCTATGTAAACAAAGATGGCCACTGGCAGCCATGTTTAACGTCGAATCAAAATAATGTTTGACTCTGATAACCATCATGTCATGCTCATTGTACAAAAAGTCCCCTATCAATATCACTTATAGTTTTCAAGATGTAGTCGCTACAAACTTCTTTTTTAAAAATCTATTTTTAGCTGTTGTGGCCATCTTGAATTTCTGGCCGATCTGAAATTTTGCTAGGATCAATTAGACATTAAGAGCAACATTCCTGTAAAGTGTCATGAAAATCCGCCAAGTAGTTTCAAAAAAGTTGTCGCTACAAGTTTTTACTATATAACTCTATGTAAACAAATATGGCCGCTGGCAGCAATGTTTAACGTTGAATCAAAACAATTTTTGACAAGGACCAACATCATGTCATGCTGATCATTTTAGAAAAAGTCCCATATCAGTATCACTTATAGTTTTCAAGAAGAAGTCGCTACAAATTTGTATTTTGAAAATGTATTTTTAGTCGTGGCGGCCATCTTGAATTTCCGGCCGACCTACAATTTTGCTAGGATCAATTAGACATCAAAAGCAACATTCCTGTGAAGTTTCATGAAAATCCGTCGAGTAGTTTCAGAGGAGTAGTCGCTACAAGTTTTCATTATATAATTCTATGTAAACAAAGATGGCCGCTGGCAGCCATGTTTAACGTTGAATCAAAACGATTTTTGACAAGGACCAACATCATGTCATGCTGATCATTTTAGAAAAGTCCCATATCAATATCACTTATAGTTTTCAAAAAGTAGTCGCTACAAACTTGTTTTTTAAAAACCTATTTTTAGATTTGGCGGCCATCTTGGATTTCACATCAACATGCATTTTTGCTAGGATCAACTAGACTTCATGGGCAACATTTCTGTAAAGTTTCATGAAAATCCATTTAGTAGTTTCAGAGGAGTTGTCGCTACAAAAAAAAGTTTACGGACAGACAGATGGACAGACGGACGATGGACGCCGCACCACGGCATAAGCTAAAAAATGATACTGGATATATAAATTGTGACACCCATTTTAAATACTGCAAGACTGCCATGTGTCCCTTTAAGTGCCTACTAATTAGTTGTACACATGGTAGCGTAAACTGGAACAATGGCAAGTGTGAACCGGTGTTTAATCGGCAGTTTCTGAATTGGGTTCATTTTATGTTTGATTGTTCAGTTCAATCAACATGAAACAATACAAAAGGTGCGATTACTCAAAATAATGGTGTATGTAGCATTTCTGAATTTGCAGCGCGGTCTTTCTAGATTCTTTGGAACTTGTGTTAGTTGAACTTGTATATGCCTCAGTTTAGCCTTACATTTTTTAAATATATTGCTATTTCTTTTATTTCTCTGCATGTTAGCATATTGAAATGCATTTAATGAAAATACTAAATGGTGAAAAGAGTCTGCATTTTTGTATTTTCTCATTATATATGCATGCATTCATTCTGTCTTTTTTTAAATTTCAGTCTTTACAATTTTTAAAAATTAAAATTACATTAAATTAAATACAATTTTTACAAAGTTCTGAACTTTCTCCCGGTATGGGAAGCATGATGTTATGTCCTTTAATGGGGCATAACACCGCCAAAAGTCATTCAACTGGAACACAACAATGACATGCACAACTACACATGGCACTAATCATCCGTACCATTGTATCAAGAGAACAGAAATGTGACAAAGTTTGTGTATTAAAACTTTAAAGAACTCCATATCATTAACTAGTACACAACAATGGCAATGCAACTAGGCTTGGTATAGTTCTATGACATAAAACGTCACAGAACAGAGCTACAGATAAGCAACGTATTTGCGTAAATTCCCAGTTAAAACTCCCTAAATTAGGCTAAATACACAATTATATTACTTTATTGGTGCGTACCAATTATTTTTAACAAATTAATTACGCAAAATAACCGTTTTTGTCAGCATATCATATTTTATCGATTACCGTGAAGACGGCCAATATCAAATGGAATGCATCGCAGTTTCCAAATTCTCAAATGAGCGAGACATTGAGATTGGCTAAATGTGACTGGTTATCAAGTTTATTTTTTTCACTCGAAAGTAAATCCTTCAGGAACAAAAATGTTGTATTCAGTCTAGTTTATTTTTTAATTATTTGGCATCACCGAAGCACTCAACTTTCTCTGTATGTCAACATGGCTAAAAGAGTCGCAGGTGTTTGAACTCAGTGCAAGAATATTCATTATCGCTAAATATTAATAACTAACTCAGAACACAATAATAACTAACGTTGCGACGGTCAGTCACGACGTCAATAAAGTGTTGCCGACGTCAACATCATCCGCCAATAACGTTCAATAAAGCGAATATTTGTTTGCAAAAACGTAATTTAAAATGTAATAAATAGATTATTTAACTGCTGGGATCGACTATGGGTAATCCTTTACTAGATGGTAGATGTGCTTTGTTTTTTTACTCACACGCATGCGCCCGTTCGTGAAAAAATCTACACGCCTACCTCTTGTGGAAGATTTCCCTATAATCGATCCCAGCAGTTAAATAATCTCTATATAATTCATATAGGGCCCTTGTTTTGTATCACTGCTTAACATAGAAGTTAGAGAGATATTGCACAGGGTATAGTTCTCCCTGTACACTGGACAGACTACTTTAAATCCCTCCGAAGGATGACCTATATTCAAAGTACCATGCCCAAGTAAGATACTGCGGGAGTTTGTTTGAGAAATCCGGGATGTGACCCCACTGGAAATCATACACGTGATTTCTGGGACTCGAGTCAAGTATGCTTAACACTTGGCGACCGCAGGGTTAAGTTTCCAAAATTATATGGAAACAAAAGAGCACAAGATGTTTCGAAAGATAAACATTCAAGAAAAATATGTCTGGAAGTCTCCTGAAACATGAGTCATACACAAATATCCTAGACACATTCAGTATACACAGGGTCTGAATGATTCTCACGTCTGCGTCTAGGTATTTTGTTCTTCTTTTAGTTTAGATACTACAAATTACCAAATATGCAAACGACGACTAGAAACGTCAGGGAATGTTTATGCACACACAACCTTCCAATTGTTCACTCGATTTTTTAAACATGCAGAATGAATAACAAATACGTAGTCTAGATCATCTGCGACGCTTGCTTGTTTACAAAATTATCAGGCGTCGAACATAATCAAGACTAATTTCATGTAGAGCAATCCGTGACAACACAAAACATCATAAACTAAAAATGTGTGCTAACTTTATTGACACGTATGACAGTGGAGAGTGTAAACTTGCACATATTCTACTTACGATAAATTGTTTCGCTCTAACTGGAGCACTCTTGCTGCACAAAAGAAAACAAAATGGATGAATGGCCGGATCAAAACGGAAATGGATTGCTATGACGTCAGGCTGTTCCAGTAACACATTACTTTCATGAAACGCCTCCCGATATTTTGCGATATACATGCTACTTCTGCAGTTGAAGACGCAGTATGCAAACTTCCCTAAAATACCTCAGGCTTGCGCGAGCCAAAACAATGCATGTGTACACGTATGACAGCAACTATCTATTCCATGACATTGACACCTGCATATCCCCCACTTTTCAAATTGACTGCACTGACAACTGTCAGAAATGTTATTACATAATGCATTCTTTCTGCATGTTGAGTTAGCTACCGTATAAAAAGCAAGCGTGTGGCACTTTATTCAGAGGGTTACCGTAAAGCATATTTACATATACGTATACTAACTAAATGTTACCAGTGTGTGAAAGAAAACTCTGTAAAACCTTTAGAGCTGATGAAGGTATTTTTAATCTATGGAACTGTTTATTTTAAAACAAAGACAAAATCAAACAAACAAATCTTGCATTCGACATCTCAAAGTTTGTTTACACTTGCACGAGTCTGACTTATTATCCGTTTGTGTAACATGTACAGCCACACAAAAAATTAAGGCTTCTAAGTGCAAGTTATGTATTTACTTATAAATAGTAGTGTTACTGACTTGTTTTATAAATGATCACAACTGCGTATGTAAATTATTGTATTAAAGCAGTAAAACATATTAGATATTTGTAAATCAATGTCTTATTGCGTAAGAAATATTTCATGTTGACATACACTTTTATAATTATTGACACCTTTTCTATCAACATCATTCACAGCCTTATTATTGATGATTTCTAAAAGCACCGCATTTTAGCAATCAAAAGGCGCCGCATTTTAGAATACCAAAGAACCAGAAGTCAAACCGAATGATATCCCCTTCAATTTACAACACAAATTTATGATCATGTGTAAAATAAACACTGCCTAGTCTGTTGAAAAGTTGATTACATACCAGCAAATGTTACTTGTACTCATGGACATCTAAGTTTAAATTAACATTCGAAGCGCAAAGCAGCCGTCGAAATTAGCACAATCCCGAGACTGGTAAAATGCCTGACAGGCTTGCCCAATATCCAAGAACACCCAGCAAATGTTACTTGTACTCATGGATATCTAAGTTTAAATTAACAGTCGAAGCGCAAAGCAGTGGACAAAATTAGCACAATCCCGACAATGCTAAAATGTCTGCCAGGCTTGCCCAATATCCAAGAACACAAGCCCAACGGGCTTGTTGATTTGCCGCTCGTTTCGACGGGAGAAATTGGAATCCAGACGAGGGAACTCCATAAACCAATCGTCCGAGAAACGCTTTACTAGGAAACAAAACAACAAGGCAATTGTTCTTACATAGTTTATTAAACGAATAAATGCAGTAAATAGTACAACTATTTAGCAAAATTGGAAAAATACAAGAAAACACTTGCTTTGTTGTTATTTTGTTTTCTGGCCAAAAGTTTGTAGTTCACAGCACAAAAGCAAAATCTATCCGGTAATGTCCTCGAAATTTAATGCTTGTGTCCAATGATTAGCCATTTTCATTTTCTTTTATTGAATATTTTTGATTGCCACATGGCCGCATGGAATTCAAATTTTGGCCGCATAGACCATTTTTTACTCGCCACGGCCGACTGCGAAGTTTGTGCCCCTGGCACACAAAGAGGCAAAACAACATGAACACATGAAATATATATATATAAGCAACAAAATTGAATCACTTGCAACATACCTAAGTCAGGTGGCACGGTTTCAACAAGTTCTAGCTGGAGGGAACCGCTTTTTTCAACAAGATCAACTGGCTTCACCAACACTGCTAGGACTAGTAAGAGGCCTGCTGAAAGGAGAGAATATTTGATATAATTATCTCCCCTTTATAGACATTAACAGCAGCCCAACATTCTCTGCTTTGGGTTATTTTTCCAGTCTGACACACAATAAGTGGATAATCATAAAGGAAAATTCTAGTTCCCTGTCCAATTGCTGCTATTGCAGTGCACAAGACAAAACACGTACCTGTGCATATCCGAATACTTAGAATAACACAGGTGCGCATAAACTCATTCTACTAATACATGATAAACATTGAAATGAATTATCAATTAAAACCCGTCATTCTCCCCATGACGAACATCAATCAACGATACTGCTCTCCTTAACTCATGAACAAATTGGGCAATAAACCAAACTTTAATTACTAACTCCCCAATCATCTTTTGTTTACTTGACACTTAGCATATACACTTCTCAAAACTGCTAACTACACCGCTCACGTTTTGGGTTATATATATCGATGGGTTGAATGTTTTTCAATAAAATAAAAAGGAAATACCAATTCAATCATTTTTACATCATTTCATTTTATTTTTTTCATGGGCAATGCTAGAACTAAACCACAATAAGCAATTACAAACGACCCATGTAAACACTAAAGTCACACTTTTCCCATATCTACATGTATGTTATGCACTAGCCTAGCAAGCTTAAATATTTCACAGCCATTTCTCAAATGCATATATATTTTCCTTACCAATTCCACATCTACTTACAATGGCAATCAAGTGAAATCTTCTTTAACACTTCCTCGAATACAACCATATGATACAAAAGCACTGCAGCTTCCAAGATGGCTTCCAAAACAAACGTGAGTGACAGATCTTCCACAACAAACATGAGTGACAGATCAAACGCTACTTACTGCACGCATGCACACTCGCATAAAACTAACAAAACAAACAATCTTCACAGGTACCCGAACTTCTCTTCGCATTACTAAATTTACAACCGTCACAATAACAGAATATCACATCGACTTACCTTTCACCTCAACTGAAACAGCCTTGAATACTTCTTCAAACACGACAAAAACAATGCCGGCTTCCTAAACTGACAATATCGCCTGACGCGCATGCGTACTCACACAAAAAACAACAACATCAGTTGGCCTAGATCACAAGTTTATACATCACATTGGTAAAATAATTCTTCATACACACACCAATCACATCAAACTTTCCCCTAAACCGTCCAAGTATAACCAGAATTTCAAAACTATACACACACATTCTGCATTTTCAAGTTCATCACGACTGACAGTCAGTCGCGACTGACCACAGGCAGGCGAGAGCGCTTGAGACAAAGATACATTTAACCAATACATCATCTCAAAACTCACAACATATACACGTACCTACCTTTCGTCGCGAACTTTTGGACAACCGTTATCACGAGCTCTAATGCAATTCGTTTATTATCCTCAATCGAAATGCTCACGATATTTGACTGTGCTGCAATAACAATGGCCTCCTCAAAATGTCTCTAAAATTGTCTGCGCATGCGCGGTAAATGTGACGTAGGCGTTAACACCAGATTTATATATACATATTAGTATTCATCCAAGAGATAGCAACTTATGTAATACCAAATTCAACGTCCCGTTCATGAATCTTTATCCACTACTGTCTTTCCGTACTAGAAAATAATGATGATCAATGTTGGTTTCATGCAATAAATTCTGCTTTAAATCCAGCCGCAGATCACACCGACAGGTTGTCAAAATATCCTAGTATAGAGTTCTTAAAGAAAAAGGGCATTGACTTTCCTACACCAATTTCTCAAATTTCCAAAGTAGAAAAACAAAACAATCTTGCTATTAATGTTTACGGATACACCATATCAGAAAACAGTAAAAAAGTAAATGTTTTCCCGTATAAAATATCAGAACAACCAAAAGATATTGAGCGAATTAATCTGCTTTTAATATCTGAAGACGTTGAGGTTGAAAATGAAGAAGGTGAACCAACAAAAATAACAAAATATCACTATTGTTGGATAAAAAATCTGAATAGACTACTCTGTGACCAAAACAAACATAAAGGTCAAACTTACTTCTGCGATCGTTGCCTTCACGGCTTTTCTGGAAAAGGGCTACTTACCAAACACAGAGAAGACTGTGAAGGTATCAACAAAAATTCTTGTAGAATAGAAATGCCGCAAGAAGGTGGAAATCACACACAATTTAAAAAACATCAAAATCAGATGTCTGTGCCTTATGCAATATATGCTGATTTTGAGAGTACAATCCAGCCGCAATCAACCAAATTTGGAAAGAAATCTGCAATTCAAAATGTACACGAAGCTTGTGGTTTTGGATACCAGGTTGTCAGATATGATGGCAAAGCTGAAGAACCTGTTATTTACAGAGGTAAAGATCTTGTTGAAAAGTTTTTAAATCACTTAGAATGTGAAAAAAAAACATTAATAACATATTTGATCACCCAAACCCATTAATCATGACGCAGCAAAATGAGGAAGATCATGAAAAAGCAACACACTGTTGGATATGTGAGAATAAAATATGGAAAGGTGAAAACGGTAAAGTAAGAGACCACTGTCATTTTACAGGTGAATACAGAGGCGCAGCACATAAAGACTGTAACCTGAAACTGAAAATAAAACCAGGTAAAACAATCATCCCTGTTGTATTTCATAACCTCAAAGGATATGATAGCCATCTCATCATGCAAAAAATACATAAAATGACAGGTAGTATTACATGCATCCCAAACAACGCTGAAAAATACATTTCGTTTAGTGTAGGGCAGCTTAGATTCTTGGATAGCTTTCAGTTTATGGCTTCGTCTCTGGACAAATTGGTTGATGCAACAGACAAATCTGATTTCAAAATTACTAAAAATCAGTTTGGGGGGCAAACAAATTTACTTCTGCGAAAAGGTGTTTATCCATACGAATATATGGACAGTGTGGAAAGATTTGAGGAAACGCAATTACCACCTACAGAAAAGTTTTACAGTAGTCTCTCAGATGAAAATATAAGTCCCGAAGATTACGAATACACTCAAAAAATATGGAAAGAGTTTAACTGTAAAACTCTTGGAGACTATCATGATTTATATCTAAAAACAGATGTAACTTTGTTAGCAGATGTATTTCAAACTTTCAGAAAAACATGTATGAATGCATATAAACTCGATCCCTTGCATTACTACACGGCACCTGGATTATCTTGGGATGCTGTACTTAAACATTCTAAAATAAATTTAGAACTTTTGACAGACATTGACCAGCACTTGTTTGTAGAAAAAGGTATGCGTGGTGGAATTAGTATGGTATCAAAACGATATGCCAAAGCAAACAATCCACACGTAGCTGATTATAACCCTAACGAGGAAAACAACTTTTTAATGTATTATGATGCGAATCATCTTTATGGGTGGACAATGAGTCAGCCACTTCCATATTCTTGCTTTAAGTGGGTGGAAACGTTGCCAGAGCCAAAAGAAGGCAAAGGATATTTTCTAGAAGTTGATTTGGAATATCCTAAAGAACTCCATGAAGCTCACAATGGCTATCCACTTGCACCGGAAAAATTAGTAGTGAAAAGGGTATGGTTGTCTGAATACCAGACAGATCTGTTAGAAAATAACGTTATGACAGAACAACTAGTCCCCAATCTTATGGACAAAACAAAATATGTGTTACATTACAAAAATTTAGAGTTGTATTTATCTTTGGGCATGAAATTAACAAAAATCCACAGAGTATTAGAATTTAACGAAAAACCATGGATGGCATCATACATAAACCTAAACACAGAACTTAGGAAAAAAGCTAAATCAACCTTTGAAAAAGATTTTTACCAACTTATGAATAACTCTGTGTTTGGTAAAACAATGGAAAATATACGCAAGCGAACTGATATAAAACTAGTCAAAACTGACGGCTCTGAAAATGAAAAGATAAGAAGAATAGTAGCTAAACCCAACTTTAACAGGTGGATAACATTTTCAGATGAATTGTCGGCATTACATGTAAACAAAACGAAAATAACATTAAACAAACCAATTGATGTTGGGATGGCAGTATTGGATTTATCAAAGTACATGATGTATGACTGGTACTATAATACCCTGAAGAAAAGGTACGGAGATGGCTGTACTTTATTATACACAGACACTGACAGCCTACTGGTAGACATCAAAACAGATGATGCATACAAAGATATGACTGAAATGAAAGATGAGTATGATCTAAGTGATTATCCTCAAAATCACCCAATGCACGATGATACAAACAAAAAAGTATTAGGTAAAATAAAAGATGAATGTGCTGGTGTTCCTATAGTTGAGTATATTGGATTAAGACCAAAGCTATATTCTATTTTGAGAGCGGATGAGCAGATTATTAGGAAAGCAAAGGGAGTAAACAAATATGTAATCCAAAAACATATCAAGATTAATAGTTATATGGCTTAACAGCAAGCATAAGAGTTTATCTTTTTAAAAGCACCAGCGCCTCAAAGAGGATTTGTCAAAGAAGAATTACTTATTGTTCCTGCTGATACTCAAATTCATAAGTTTTGATAAAACCATATGCATCAGTGATGGAATTACAACTGATGCATATGGTTTTATCAAAACTTATGAATTTGAGTATCAGCAGGAACAATAAGTAATTCTTCTTTGACAAATCCTCTTTGAGGCGCTGGTGCTTTTAAAAAATAAACTCTTATGCCTTGCGTTACCATATAACTATTAATCTTGAGAATATCTACACTCCACATTGGATCAGTTGCTCTGCGTCTTCCACCTTCTTGTTCCCCGGGTTGATATAAATATCTTACACTTGCATTCATACAGATAGGATCACCTTTTAATATTTTTGTTTCAACAGGAGGGGGCTTTTTTGTCTCCACATTTATGGCTTTAACAACTTCTGGTAATCTCTTTACCCAATCTCTGTTGCGTTTTTGCGAATCCATTTCCTTAGCATACTGATAACCAAACATTCTTTCAGCTAATGTTCTGTTAAATCATTCCACTATAGCTTGGTCTCTGTGTATCTCTGTTCTGCCCCGTCTGATATTTACATTATGTTTTACCATCAACTGCGATACTGCACACATGAATTCTCTGCCTGGATCCACTTGTAATAACTTTGCATATTTTAGATGTCGACTGTATATATTTTCAAATGCTTTGGCAACTTCTTTGCTATCCTTGGAAGTCAGCGGCTCTGCTTCTTTGTATCTACTCGCAATATCAACCACAGTCAGTGCATATTTATATGTCTTGCGGCCACGGCCAAAGTCAAAAGTATCATGCGGTAAAAATAACAAATCAGCTTGATGCACTCCATTCTTAGCAGAAACATCAAACCTGGGTCTAATTATTTTCTTCGGCGCAGGTAAATAAATCTGCCACACAGCTTGTTTCTTTAAAAATTCTAAGGCCTTTTTTTCACTGACACCAGCCTCTTTTGATAATTTGTTAACTGCTGTGTAACCTCTCCAAAATCCTTGTGGGCTGTAATAAATCTTTTCCATTTTTAAATGTATTAAGAAAATATATATACTATATAAAAAAAATGGAAACTACACGATTTGATGAACTGCTCGAAGAGCAAAATCAAAATAGCATAAAGAAATGGGAAGACTAGGAAATAGATAAAATATACAAAATTACAGATATGAAAATAGTAGATGATACTGAATATGGTCCATCCATGGTATTGACATTATTAGACAACGGTGAAGTATGGGCGCCTGATCATCTCAAAGATAGAATAGAGGAGACAAGTGTAGAACCACCATATTATATTCGACCACTTGGAATGAGAATAAAAAGCTATCGTGCATATAACTTAGATGCATATGACTTAGTCATTCCAAAGTAAACAATGCTATTAACAATAGTAACCATTACTAGTTGCGTGGTGAATATCGCAACTGTGTTTTATATTTATTTCAAGATAAAAAATAAAATGACTACTATAAAAATGAATGCGGAAGAACTATTACAAGGTATCATACCGGAAGGTTTTACGGAAGGTTTTACGGAACGTGATGAATCAAAGCAACAAGAAACAAAAAGAGAAAGATTATCAGCCATAGTGGCTGGCGGTGGTAGTCGTCAATATTTGGGTAAAGACATACAACTCACGACTATAGATAGCATGCCCCCAGATGAAATTAATAAACTTTACTGCAGATATGAAGCAAGGCTTGGGGCAAGCATGGCTAAGACTTTAGGCAATTATTTTATTAACTTGTATGTGATGGGAGTATCAAAATATTTTAATATAACCAATCCACCAAAACTGACAGAAGATTTGGAGGTAGACCCATTTATTAAACATGCTTTAACAAGTGCGTGTTGTGAGTTGTATTACAAGTATGAAATGTACTTAGCGCCATTTACAGCAATGCTTACAACTGTTCGACATATTGATTTTAATAAAAATAAAAATGTCGATAATAAAAATGAAGAACCAAGTGGAGAACCAAGAGAGTGAAGTTGATACACAATCTGTTAAACAACAAAATCCAAAACGAGTAGAGGCTGGGAAAAAAGGAGCAGCGGCAAGGAAGGCAAAGCGTTTGCTTCATATAGAGCCAGATGCACAGGATGCACAAGATGCAGGACAGATAACAAAAGTACCAAGAGGTGAAGAGGAACCAGAAATCAAAATAAATGTACACAAAATGATATTCAACCGATTTTATTAGTAGGCTTTGCTGGGTTGGGTTTGTATATTTATAACAAGAAATCGGTAGCACCACCTGTAGCTGTGCAACCTGTTCATGTTGCATCAAAAGACCCGTTTGATTTGTTTTAAAAAAATTGTTTCATATTAAAAAATGTCAGCTTACGGAAACAAACTCAACCCTCATAGGAAACTAAGAGAGCCTCATGGTGCCAAGGGCATCCGCACAAGTGTAGTTATTACTAACAACCCTTCAACGATAGACCAAAACCAGCAACTGCTTGTGAGATTTCCAAATCTAAGTACTAATGATGTGATAGTTCCACGTACTGCTCGTCTTGCCTTTGAAATAGAACTTAAAAGCAGAGGAGACGTCAACCGTACTTTATACCAGAATCTGGGTAGAACAACTGTGAAAAAAATGACATAATCAGAATAAGTGGCAATGAAGTCATGTCAATAGATGACAGTGATATATATCACAGTTATGTAGATTTATGGAAAAGCCCTAGTGAACGAGTAAACATAGCTTACCAAGGTATTGGTAAAGCAAACATGCTAAAACATAGAGTTGATGCGGGAGATGCTTCCTCAGACACCGAAGATGAAGCTATAGCAGCAGCTTATGGAAATAGATTTTGTATTCCATTGGACTTTGAAATGTTAGAAAGTCATATGCCATTTTATCAAGCGGGGCTTGGTGATAGGTTAGAATATGAATTAACGTCTAACGATTATAACAAAGTTATCAAAAGCAGTGATGCTGATGCATCTGATGTAATAAAAAAATTCTGCTTGGAATTTGATATGGTTAGTGATGTTGAATTAGCCAGACAAAAAAGACAGCAAATCAATGGTAAGATGTCATTTATGTATGATCGTATCTTGCGACATAGAAAAATAATAGCCAACAAATCTAATACCCTTTGGAATATCAACATTAATGTACCAGCACGGAGCATGAAAGGTATTTTAATGCTGTTTGAAGACACAGAAAGAACAGACACGGAATCCTTTTACAACCCAAAGATTGAAAAGGTTGAAATGACAATAGAAGGCGTACCAAATCAGTTGTATAGTCAGGGCATGAGGGCGTATCAACATTGGGATGAAATCAACAAATATTTTGCCTTGACCTCAAAACGAAATAAGGAAACAGACATAGTGGCAAAGGACTTATACTTTACTCATGTTTCTCTTGAGACCTACCTAACAAAAGCATATGCTTTGTGGCTTGACCTTAGAACATGTGATGACAATTTATTACACGGCATTGGAAGAAGAATAGAAAACGGCAGTGAAGGCATAACGATACTCATAAATAAAAAAGCAGATGCAGATCAATTTTTAAATATTTATCTATATATAATACAAGATGCGCAAATCAATTTGGAAGATGGAAGATTCAAAGAAGTACGATACTAAAAATCCTAAATATCCACACAGTGCCATTATCTGTGGTCAGACAGGCTGCGGCAAAACAGAGTTTGTTCTTGACATACTTGAAAAAGAGTATGTTGGAGTTTTTGAACATATAATTATATTGTGTCCAACCATAGAGTGGAACGAGGCTTATAAAAATAGACCCTGGATAGGTGATGTAAGACATCCGAGAGATAAAAAAATAATAATTGTCAATCCCGTGAGCAACGACAAAGAAATGCTACAAGAACTGTTGCGTTTATTTTTCGAACAATATGCTGGCAAGCCCACATTATACATCATTGATGATTGCTCCGCCACAAAAGAATTAACAAAGAAAAAAGATATGTTGTCAGAGTTGGCATTCTCCGGTCGTCACGCCAAACAATCAGTATGGGTCATTTCACAGAGATATAATTCTGTATTCAAAAATTTAAGGGAGCAAGCAAAATAGTTGTGTATGTTTTACACCAAGGACAGAGATAGTTATGAAAATTGTTTGAGAGAAAATGATGTTATTCCGACGCTGGAAGAGAGAACCAGAATAAGAAAAGCTTTAGCAAAGACTAAATATTCCAAGTTAATTTTGAGGACTGACCAACCCACTGGTTATTGGGTTGAATAGCATTGCTTTGTTACTAATAGTAACAGCAGCAAAGCAATGTTAATTGCAAACTAGTTGGGTGGACGACGTCTTCAGTAGCAGCAGCAGTGGCGCGGCGCGCGCGCGCGCGGCGGTGAAACACCGTTACATTAGCAGCAGCAGAAGCGCCTCTGAATTCGAGCATCAGCAACAAAAAGCAGCCTCCCGGGGAATATAGCATTGCTCATAGCAAATGAGTAATGCTTATAGCATTGCTCATAGCATTGCTCATAGCATTGCTCATAGCATTGCTCATAGCAAATGAGTAATGCTTATAGCATTGCTCATAGCATTGCTCATAGCAAATGAGTAATGCTTATAGCATTGCTCATAGCAAATTAGTAATGCTTATAGCAATGCTTAGAGTTTAAAACTATTTTTTTATAGTTTTAAACTATGAACTCAATTTGTACGCTACAAATCCAGTTGCAGCCATGCCCACCACAATAAACGTAATTTCTCTATTCTGTTGATCCGGAGATGGTGTATAAAAATCACTCAACTTGGGCTCCGCTTCCAAAAGCAAATGTTTGCCAGTTATGTAATAATACTGTTTCATAGCTTGGTCCACATCATCAAAAGTCTGCCCTGCATGATGCTCTGTTTGTTGTTGCTTGTTAATAAAATCTAATCTCTCTGTTTTTTTTTATTCCACGCCGCTTGTGCTGCTTCCAATTGTTCTACGGCTTTGTCATGCCTTTGTCTTTCCTTATCTGAATGACTTCCCATTTTTGAAAAGAAATAATTTGAACCGCTAAATGCCAATGCGTTTGTTAATGCGCCACCGATCATCATTGCTACTGCGCTTGCCATTTTTTTTTATATATATTTTTTTATTTCATAATATCCGCAGGAATAATACCTTGCTTAATCAACATATCCTTTGTAGCCATTGCTAACATTATATCCACAGACAGCAACCCAATATCTGCCATATTAAAATCCACTTTAGGGGCTGGTCTTTTTAGTAGTTTTCTGCCAATCTCAGAATATCCAACAGTTAAAAGTGTTTCCACTCCAGCGTGGTACATCATATTTACAATTTGTTTTACGTCAATACTTGCTGCCATTTTTTTTAATATATATATATATTTTATTTTTTTTAAATAAAAATAAACAATGGCTGAGTTTGACAATCCTACATTCGATCCAGATGCTTATGTAGATGAATTACTTGATGAAGAATTTATACAACCTGACTCAGAATTCCAGAGACAAATTGTAAATGAAAATAATCATATGAATCAGCTTCAAGGGGAAGATAAAATAAAAGAACAGCTCACACAAAAAAAGTAGTTAGTAGATCAATTTTTTACTGAAGTTAATGCTGAGATCAGCGGAATTGATTATAAAGATGATTTTAGAGTGGCTGAGGATAAAATCGGTAGAACAATGTTATATGCAGTTCGGTTGGGGAAGGATGACGTCCCACTTACCTATTATAAGGGAAATAATCCAAACGAACCAATCAAGTTTTATGTGCTGGACACTTTAGTTAGAAAACATGGTATTGACTTCGTGAAAAACACTTTAAAAATGTATGATTATTTAGTTCCACGTGAAAGACTTGCTCGGGGTAGGGCAGAAATAGCAACCTTGGTAAAAACAAAAGATACCCTCACAAAAGCAGGAGAAGATATACCAATGCAAACTTTTTCAACAACTGAAGATCTGCAAAATGCGTTAGATGCCGTAGGTTCAGCAGAGAGTGATTTGAGTAATATAATAGATGAAACTCATTCTAAAACTGCTGTTCAACCGGAAAATCTAACACTGCGAGAGATACGAGGTTTAGATAAGAGATTACAAAGCTTCCGTGGAGAACTAACTAATAATCTCTCAAAGCTCACTGAGCTTGATAAAGACATAACAAAAGAAAACCAAAAATTAGAACAGGTTAGCACCCCCAGGCATGAGGATGAGTTTCAACAAGAGCGCATACGTGACAGAATAAAAAACTTAGAAGATGAAAAAAGTGCACGACTTGAAGCGGCGAGTGAAAACAAAGAAGCATTACGCAGTCAAATAAACAGGATAAAAGAAACTATAAATAAGGTGTTAAAAGAAGACACAACATTGGGTGAGAGAATCAAAACCTTGTTTAGGGAGCAAGGTATTACTATTGTTAGTATTTTGACTGCCTTTGGTATGATTATTGGGGTATTAGTTGAGACCATTATTCCCACATCAAGTGCTGCTCCAACTCCAAAACCTGATTTATCAAGTGTCATGGATTGGATAAAAAAAAAAAAAAGTAATCTTGGTAAACTTCTTGCCAACCTAGCTGGTAAAGCTGCAGCAGCTTTACCAGGAGTTATTGGTGCAATAGTATCATGGCTTTTATCTGCAACAGGTAATGTTATTAATTGGCTTGGTAACAATATATGGGCTTTGCTTATGCTTGTTTCCGGGTTGTTGTATGTGGCAGCTAAAGAGTGGTTTAGTAAATCTCGTAGATAAGTAATGCAGCAAGACCTATTACTATGGTACCAACAATTATGGTTGTTTTATTATCTTCATGTTCAATCGCTATTTTTTGGTGGGTCCACAGTTTTATGTATCAATCATTTATCAAAGTCCGGTAAAAATTTCTTTGTTGTGGTGCCTTGAAAAGGTTGAATAATTTTTGGTGGCACTGGTTTTACATTTACATCATTATTCAATCCTAATGCTTGTGCATCGGTTGCTATTACAATTTCATTATTGTAGTCTTGTATTATTCCGATTCTTAATTCCATGTCACTCGGAGACATGTACAATCCACTTCCATAGACAAAATTTACTTTACTTCTTGCATATTTTAGAGTGTTTTCATATCTTGAAATTTGACTGGGCAAGTCGATGGGGCTATTTATTGCGTCCTCTACATTTGCTAGAAATTGTTTCTGTGCATCAAATGCCGTTCCAGTTCCAAGTATATCTGTTCTTGTTTGTGATTGCGAGCCAAGGATTGCCCAGCAGTATGTTCTTATGCTGTCATTGATTCTTTCTACTCCTGCCCTTGTAAATCCAGATGAACAATCTAGTATAAAAGTAGACCGGCTATTGTCAGCCTCAAATCCTTGTGCAATGTAATCAATGTGATATGTTTTATCACTCTCATAGACTGTGAAACTCATCGTTTTGTTGTCGTATACAGTATTTACCAAAGGATGACAACCAATATGTGTCCAGTAATTATAAATTGTTCCTAGACCATCATTATAGCTTTGTTTTTGTCTCCAGTCCGAATATAAGTCAACGTTAAACTCTTTGCATATTCTTTCGTATGCGTTTCGGTTATATGTGTTATTAAACGCATTCCAATTTGAGTCTTGCGGCATTGCTACACTCATCTCAAATAATATTCTTCTGACTTGGTAATAGACATGAAATCGAAATAACGAACCCACCAGGGCATCAGCTTTTAGATGATTGTTGAAATCAATACCACATCCAGTTGTCCACACCAAATAGCAAAATTCAACTGGTTCTGCCAAAATAACATCCAATCTGTCCCCCAGCGTAGGACTATAGCATCTGATTTAACGTATGGGAGTTTGTATTTTTCAAAGACATTGGGAAATGATGCTTTAAAGCCTTTACCGTCTGATGTAATGACTATGTTTTGATTTATTATATCTATCACTTTCTTGCTGAAAGTATTTGAATAGTGGGCATCTGGGTTATATTTGAATTATTTAGAAATCATTTTTATTTATATATATTAAAAAAATGTTTCATACAATTTCAAACATAGACAACTCTATTAACTTACAACAGTATATCGATAATAGAAATGGAGATCAGCGCGTTGGATTAAAAAGTTTTACATACACTATCGGTTGGTTTAATGTTGATCAAGAAGTCATAAAGACAAGAAACCCAGATAAAACGCAACCTATACCAGGTGGACTCTATAACTTTCAACAGTTGGCAAACGATTTTAAATTGCTAAATGAAAATATTATCCTAACCGTGGATGCGCCAAGTGCTAGAGCCATTTTAGAGACGCCAATAGAGACACGAATGTCAACCCGTGTTTCAAAAATGCTGGGATTCGAGGATAGAAGATGGATAAAAGGTGTTCGTGTTGGAATTCACCCAATTGAGTTAGCTCCTTATAAACAGCTTTATGTTCATCTGGAACAAATTAATACAAGTAGTAATTATTTCAATGGTAAACCAAGCACTATAATAGGTGTTGTGCCTGTAGTAAATAAGCAGTTTGGAGATATTGTATATACACATTTTTATCCTGAATATCACTGTCTTACACATAGTACAATTTCTGAATTGATAATAGAAGTCAAAGATGAGTATGGCAACAAGATAGATAATCACGGCTTGCCTATGAGTTGTGTTTTAGAAATTATTTAAAAAATTATATTTTTATAAAAAAAAACAATGATAACAACAATCTATATAACCCTGCGGAAAGAACAGATTTAGAGGCTTTGATAAATGATGTTCAAGATTTATATAGGCGAATTGTGCCTATTGTTTACCGAGTTGATAATCTTAAATATGGGATTATAACACTATGTGCGGAGGCTAAGGGTCCAATTGCAATGAATAGAGTACTCTCATTTGGTAACGTTGGAGCAGAAACAAATGTGGGGTATGTAATGACACGCCGTGGTCGGATTATGGGAATAGGTTTAGCAAGTGACCGATTAGTTGGTGACGTAACTGTAATAGTTTCTGTCGATGGTGTTGAACAACCCAATTATGGTACAGCTATAGAACCGTTTTATTACCGAGCACAAACTAGTTTGAAACGATAGCAAAACGAACTCAAAACGCGTCACAAAACAAACGCGTTTAACTGGGTTACTGCAGATCAACCAATGAAAATTGAAGAAAAACGTTTCCAACGTTTTTTTCGACTGAAAACGGGTTTGTCTCATTTCGAGTTTTTGCGTTTGTAAGTTTAGCCAATCAGGTTGCTGATATTTAGTTTTGCCTATCAGAACGCGAAACGCTTAAACTGTAGACGGTGACAGAGCAAACGGTAAAAAACGGGTTTCTGCAATTTTCCGTTTGACCAATGAGAATGCAGATCATTTAACCACTAAAACATTCCTTTGCGCTAAATAAATCTATATAATTATTTCGTAGCAGACGAATACTACTTTATATTAATGGCGATACTTTGTTAAGCTATACATGGTGTTGTATAAATATTGAGTTACATAGATGTATGATACATGTATATTTATTTGCGTTATGGGATTAACATTAAGTGGATTGAATAAACAGCCGCCGCGCATGAAATGAATGACACGCTTACTGCGTGCGTGTGTACTATGTGTTGTGTAATCGTAATAACTGACACGCTGAACGGCGGAGTTGACTATACGCATTAAATATAAGGTGTTAAACAATTATACATGATTATATTGATCACGATTCGGTTCTTAGAATACATTTAGTGCCAATCAAACGTAAAGTTTAAAGAGTCAAACATACTTTATATTTGGGACTTCATAGAGAGACCTTTTTATATATAGGTCTTTTATTGTGCTTACACATCATGGGTATAGCGATACAAACTAATTATAACAAATTAACTTTAAACGTATGATAAATGCAAATACACAAAACAATTTAACGAATCGACATATTATGAAAATGTCATTCGGCTGATCCAACATGCAACTGTGCAAAGTACATGCTTCTTTCAAAGCGTCAAATACTGTTTATTTTTTACTAATTGCATGTAATAAAGTATTATGTTATAAAGTATTATTACATTTATAACAACAACGTTTTGTAGTTTGGCAGTCATAACGCTGTTTTTTAATAATTTGCAAACTTCAAAAATGGGATTTTGAATTCAGATAACTATTTGATAAATATATTCCGCCTCATGCGGAGAATTCCAAATAAACACACAAAATAATCACACGAACAAAGAGGAAATAGCATGCAAACATATAGCTACTAAAGGATATTAACATGTATCTAAGAGAAGCCTAAACATATATGTATGTATTAACGTATATGTATTTTTTTTAATTAAAAGAAACAAAAAAACGTATAAGAAATAACAATATTATAACTGATCAATAACTTCAAATGTTATGATTAATTTAATGAAGGTCTGCGCTCCCGTTATTGAACGATAACCTGAGCAAATGAACGATAAACTAAGACCACACTTTTCTCTAGAAATAATCAAGGATCGTTGTCAGTCTTTCATGTTTTCATTCCGATGATCACTGATTTGACGCACCAAGTGTATATGTATAATGGAAAGTGTACTAATTAATTGCTATACAACAAACAAATTAGACGAAATGCCAACTGTCGGCACGTGCACATATTTAGTATGTATTCGTTATTTACATAAAATGTATTATGGTGAACACTGTGAACAATTTTTTACGGCTTTTTGTTATATTATGAACGGAATTATTTATCTCAAATTAGACCACACTTTTCATTAAAGTTATAAAAGAAAACAAGCATGTCACATGTATGTTACTTTAATAAATATATCAACTTGATTAGTGTCAAACATATACAATTATTGTTATCGACCAGTCATGTAGACGCAAAAATTCAACCAGGCTGTTTAACAAACGTGTAGTAAGGGGTGAATAATTATCAAAATGGAATGAAAAATAAAGAATATTAGACCATGTGAAAGTTCTTTTGAAACGGAACGGATAGGTAGCCTTCCCCGACCCAACACGCCACGTCGTACCCCACCTCCTCCCCACTCCCCCCACAAATCCTACTTCCACTCCACCCATCCAACTCACACACGCACACACATATATATAAGCGCTGTCCGTCTATCTGTATCATTACATGTTGTTGTGTTTCATAAGTTTATTTTAATTGAATTTGTTTTGAAACGCTTATTTATATGTATAACGTATTCAATGAAATCGCATCGAAATAGAGTCAGGTAATTAAACTGTGCTTGCATGCAACTAATAATGCTTAATTATACTCATTCTCCATAAGACAGCTACCTCGGTAGCTCAGTGTAAGGCATTGTGCTTGGAACTATAAATGTTCATATATAATGAAAGTTGGTTTTAACTATACGTACTTGCCACTTTTTCATAGCCTCGTCCGTCGAATAGGGATGTTCACGGACCTATCTATAATGTTCACGAGCACGTTAAGGGACCATAGGCATATCTTCATTATTCTGAATAAATCAAGTTATCGGATTTGTATGCATCCCAAACCCTTCTTCTGGGACGGCTCTAAATAACATTGCATGTGTTGACAAACCATTAAACACCATTTAAATATTTCCGTATTGTGTTATAGCGCCGCTTACTGATGTGAAATGGGTACACTTAAATTGTGTAGAACAATCGCTTATCCGTACACTCTAATATCGATTTTCACTTGGTTAAAGGGAGTACATCAGGATTAGTAGTTTTTTTAAAATTGTTCAAATATATTATTTCGCTATTAAAATAAGACAAATGAACTAAATGAGCCATAAACGGCCAAAGTAAATTACACCGAACACATACAATAAAATACATAAATATGGTATTGACTAACTAAGGTTACGTGCCAGGGATAGCTATTTTAATCTTGGCGGTAAACAAAATCGCAACATCTTTCAAAGCGATCGTCATGTGTCAGTATCGTCGCGGTGATCACGTGTGACGGCTATTTATAATCTGGTGATTACTCCATGGCCTAATAAGCCTTGCTGTAATTTATAATTAGTAATTATTGCGCTGTAGTATAGGAAGCCTAATGATCTATCTATATCTTAGAGCCATTTCACAATATAATTTAGCTTTGTATTTTATTAATGCACGTGTTGCTTTCTAAGCCTGATGTACTTCCTTTAAGTTGCGGTAGGACGATATAATTCGTGCATTTAAAAAAACATGCAACTTAATAAATGAGGTAACATACAAGTTTTTGTTCTATTATCTTAGCACTTCGTCAGGTATACGTATGCTAAATTGTAGAAAGGGATTTAGTCTTAGATATTTATATACGCCGTGATTGTTTAGCTGTTGAATTATAATAGGTCTTTTGTTTCGATCTCTACATGACTGTACATAATACATATTATAGTGCTCATAATACATTTGGCTATATTTAGATCATAGTATGATAAACTAGTTTCCCACGCATCATATATCCGTATCATATATCCGTCGTGTGCAGTACGTGGCTCGCCGCGGCGGTACGGAATTGCAATAAACATGAAATGTGTCATAAAACTATGTTTCCCTAAATGGTGCGTGCTTTTGTCATATATCGACGTATGTACCCTAATTAGGCTGTACTTCAATAGGGCTACGCAATAGTTGATTAGTGGATGTGTGGTATATTGTTAGTTTGGGGCACGTGGAGAGCGTGTCATATTGCAAATCCAAATTTAATACGTGCCACTCCTCGAATGTTTTGGTGACCAGGTGGCGGGGACTTACGGCATATATATATACTCCCTGGTACTATAGAAATTAGATGCTGTGTCATTTATTATGTTGCTGTTTTTTTGTGTTTTTTTTATCAATTATTTCAAAAATAAACATGTACCAAATATATTTTTTTCAATGTCTACTTTTCCGCAAAAGTAAAGTCCTTATTATCTGACGCTCGTATTAATGAAGAAGTATTAGACCATGTCCATGCATTCGGAATATACTGAATTTCGCCCTAAGAATACATTACTCAACCTTTATAATCGGTAGCCTAGGTTTTTTGAAATAACACGAATACTATAAAATGGAAATCACCGAAACACATACCAATATTTTATTAATTTTATCAACAATGTAATCTGGAAAAAAATGATTTCAGATTACTTTGTTGATAAACTTAATAAGGTTGGTATGTCTTTCGGTCATTTCCAGCTTTTAATATTTCTGTTATTTACAAAAAAACATCTGATTATAACCGAGCTTCGTCGTGCAGTCATATTTATTTATCTAATCAATGCTATCAATGTATCAATGTATATAGGAACAGAACAGAGGACTGATATCCTGAACTGTTATTTACGAGTGTCTGTGGAGCGTCCATTACTGACCATTAAAGTCGCAGTTGGGGTTCTCAGCGTCTTATATGTTGGTCAATCACATGTTGTGAAATAGAATCAGTTACTCCCTTTTATTTCAATCAGCCAGTCACAATTAACGAACTATATAATGCATGATACAATCCTAAATTTTAATTATGCATACTTTATTGTATTATATAATTTTATCAGGCGACATAACATTTTCAACTATGATTTACGACGAATACTGATTTAATTTATAATTAAAGAGGCACTTTATAACAGGCTGAAATTTATTTTCAGTATATGTTATTTGTATTGTTAATACAACGTTCACTGGTCAAAATAACTATACGAGCAGACGAAAACTATCTGGTATTTGATACTCTCAGAAACTAATTTAATGAATAGTTTAAAACTATAAGGAGTAAAACACATTATTAATTTAGTTTACTTCCGTTCTTGTTCTTTCTGCATATATTGTGTGCACATATTAATAATTAGCTATTAGGTCTGTGAAATAATTAGGAATAAAAAAAGTAAACCAGATATAACTATTTTACCACATTGCAATGAAGTATGATAACATTGTTTTCTTATTGGAATCGGTAAAAGTTAAATAATATAACTTCACAGGATATCGAGTTCTTCAAAGTTAAGTTAATACGTTTTTCTTATTATAAGTAACTGTATGACTTTGTTTATATCTCTCAATAACGGCAATATCTGCAGATTTCGAAACATTATAGTTTAGGTTTGAAACACGGCAGTCTTGATCTTCTTTATTTAAATTCGCGGCGTCCCGTCAATTTCTTTCCGCTATAAGATCAATTAAATTCGTGCCTTTTGTGACTGTTTTTTGTCGTTTGTGGGTATTTTAAAGTAATGAATTATAAGTTCATACTCTGTACTATAATGTATATATCGGCGTATTCATGCATTTAAGCGGCTATTCACGCTTTATTTCCAACCAGTGTACTTTTTTTTTTGCAATCGTAACAGTGCATAATTGTATTCAAATTAAACCAGGAACATATGTTTCACAATATATGACATAATAGCTATGTACACCGTTGTTATAAAACATGTTTCATACGCGCAATTTAATTTAATGACTATTTGAATCAGCTTGATTCATATTAAAGGGATAAAGACAACTTGAATTTCTTTAAAACTCGCGGCATCCCGTTAGTGTCTTCGTTAACTGCATATTTTGTTTTTGTATATTACTACATATGATAATATTGCACACCAATATTGTATTTACCCCGTGGTAGTTTAACGAAAATATATTAAAAACTCTGAGATGATATAACCTTTAATTTAAAAATATACTCAAGCGACGTTAGAGGGACACATCGCAATCTTGTTGTTTTTTTTAAAAAACTCACGGCGTCCGGCGGATAACTTACATTTGTTCAATCATTTATATTAATTATAAGAATAGTAATACGCAGATTGTATTGTATTGCACCAATAATATATCAAAACGTATAGTAAAGTAAGACGAAACAGTATCTATTTAAATGTAACCAGATTAAAAGTAAACATGATTCTGGTTATATAAATCGAGACACCTATTTCAAACACTTCAAGATTGCCGTGGGTCCCTTTAAAACAAACTCCATACGGAGGTGCTTATTTTAATAAAATTATTCAAGATTGCCTTGCGTTCATTTAGAATCATTAGTGCATTCCATATGCATGTAATATATATCTTATTTTTTAATTTCACACGGATCACAAACACGTTACTTGATTCTAGCGCATGACTCATCCATTGCTGTAAACACATAATGGGGATAAAACAACAGATGTGGTTATATTGGGACAGTGACAGAGGGAGTTAATATGAAGAATGAAGACATGCATATGGTATGAATCGGACAAACGCGGGGCAGAGGTGTTAGTTCCAAACCACAATGCATTATCCACTGAGCCACCGAGGCTACTTTGTAAATGAACATATTCGGTACTATCTCCCTGAAATTATATATTGTTTATATATTATTTTTTATTATTAACAATGGAAATTTACGATGTTTACCAATTTAAACATTAATATTAATTATTGTATTATTGTATTCGTATAATGCAATCTTTTAATATTTTGTCTATTTAAATATCGTATTTCTCGTAGGTTCTGTTTTTCCTTTTCCGGGTTTTCCCTTATTTCCATTATGGCTAATGCTGTTTTCATTTATTATGCAAACAGAGTATATTCCCTGAATTTACAGAACATATATTTTATTTAAATTGTACATACCTAGATCGCCATTTAGGCATACATTAATTCAATTTTTCTTATACATAAGTCTAAGTCGGGTGCTTCTGCAAATCGATCATTTTATATCAACAGTTGAGTAATATATATATATAGCAAATAACTATTACATGAGGATGAAAATGCAAACGATTTTTTCACAACACTAACTAGTATGAAATATTTATGTTTCATTCTTCCGGTATGTATATTGTGAAAATATCTATTTACTGATGTCTCTAATTAAATCGCAGTGCGCTTGTACACAGGATTAAACAATTATTGATTGTCGATGTCGGGTGCTTATGGCAGTAAAACAGTTTTTGCATATCGAAAATCCCGGCTAGTTAATCGGTGAATTTAGTTAAGCACATGTTAACTCGATGGTGGCATGAATATAAATGGTGGGTGAATGCATGGGGTTTGCACATAGGAATAGGAATTAGCATAATTATGCCTCAACTATTGGTTGTAATTAATATAAATTTAAATATCAATATTAATTAAATTGTAATCGTATAATCCTCTCTTTTAACAGTTTGTCTATTTAAATCTCGTATCTCAAGTGAGCATTTGTTGCCCTGCATATGGATAGTTATTACATTTACCGTGTCATCCCTTGCTTGAAAATGGTTTTATCTTTATACATTTACATTATTTTTTATAACTGTTTCATTCCTTCATCTTTCATCAGTTTTTGCGCACAATATGAACTATTTATGTGTCGACGTGCCGTAAAACAGCATTCATTCATTTATTCTGTTGTCCGTTTTTCGGTTTTTTGCCCTTATTTCCATTATGGCTCTCTCCAATTTATTAGGTAAACTGAGTATTATCCATTTATTTACAAACTAAATTTTACAGCACTAATTAATTTGGAAGTATTTATTTTTCATACTTCCAGTATGTATAATGTATGTGAAAATATCTAATTACGGATGTCTCTCATTCAATCGCAGTGCGTTTGTACACACTACGCGAGCTATGGATTAAACAATTAATGATTGTCGACGTCTGGTATTTTTGGCAATAAAACAGTTTTTGCATATCCAAAACCCGGCTAATTAAAGGATGCATCTAGTCAGGGCTCTACATGTCATTTTTTACCCAGATTTAGTTAAGCATATATTAACTCGATGGTGGCATGAATTTAAATGATGGGAGAATGCATGGGGTTTGCACGTCGGAATTAACATACTTATCAAGCATCAACTTTTGTTTCTAATTAATATAAATGTTTGTTTCATTTGCTGCATCAATCAATCACTCTTAAACCAACAATCGTAGAATAGAATTATATAATTATACTGTCCCTTTTTAATTGGTCAAACGCAAAAAAAGGTAAAAACTAAAAAACGCGTTTGCAAACTCTGCGCATGCGCACTACGCGCGTTTGGAAACTATGCGCATGCGCACAACGCGCGTTTGGATACGCCCGTTTCAGAGCGTTTGGAAACGGAAAAACTCTGAGCATGCGCACTTTAAGCGTTTGCAAACCCGTTTGAAAACCCGTTTACGGTCGTTTTCCGTTTTTAAACGACAAACGAACGACAAACTGGTTTGAAACGGGGTAGATTAACGGTAAAACTCGGTAATATAACGATTCCATAGCTGTATAACGCTTCACACCATCCCACGCAAACACGATAACTTTGAGAGTCCTTTAGAGATTGGTGCTGGTTCTGTTGTTAACTTTGTTTGCAAGGTTGCTAACGCTACCGCTGTAAATACGGTGGCATCATTATTAATTGAATTAATTTAATTTAATTCGTAGAATTAAATATTTTTTATTTTATGGATTTTAAAAAGCAGTAATGGAAGAGGAATATGGAATTGAAGATGAAAATGAAGAGGTAGAGGAATATGGAGTTGATGATGATGATGAAGAGGAAGAGCTAGAGGAATATGGAGTTGATGATGATGATGAAGTGGAAGAGGAAATTATATGGGTATATATAATTATATATATAGACTGGAAAAGAGGGCCATTTTTTGAAAATGTTAACACGTGGTAACCAATATTTATAATTATTTTTATTTTTTTGCCTACAAACATATATATATATAAAAATCCATCAGGCATAATAGCCGGCTGATTAATATTCCCACTGGGAGTCTTGAAAGTAACAAAGATTGAAAACTTAACCAAATCCTGTCCGGTTGCTAACGCTACCGCTGTGAATACGGTGGCATCATTATTAATTGAATTAATTTATTTTTTTTATTAATAAATAAAAAGATGAAGCAACCGACAGCACCAAGTTTATATCCTCCGTTGCCAGAGGACGTACAGAATTATAGATTACAAAACATTTCAGAGATTGAACAAAAGTTAATTACAGAGCGAGACACACGCAAGTCTCTTTATAAAAAATATAAACGTGGTATTAATATCACGGATGGAATTGACATTACCTTAATATCTGCAGGTGTTATTATGGCTGGGATTGGATTTGTTGTTCCAGTTTTGTTACCTTTAGAAATAGCAGCAATAATATGTGGAGCTACAGGTGTTTGTATTAATTTCATCAGACGCAAGCTTAATGTAAAAGCTCAAAAACATCATGAAATAAAAACTTTGGCAGAGTCTAAATTAAATAGTATAAAGCAGTTAATATAAAAAGCGTTGAGTGATGCACAGATATCTGAGCAAGAGTTTAAGTTGATTTTGGATGAGTTGGATAAATATTATAGTTTAAAACAGGACACCAAACAAAAGAAAGCTGAAATAAGTGAAGTTCAAAAAAAAGAACTAGTGGAGCAGGGAAGAAAGGAAGCAATGGCAACCTTACAAAAAAGTCTAAAAAGTATGTGATAAATTGTTTTAGTAATGTGTATGAGTATGATCCACCACCTTTGTATTCAAGGTCGGAAAATTGTTAATTTAAGTTTTTAAAATGACTTAAGATTACTTTGATCTAAGTATGTATTCGTAAATTTAAAAAAGGCCTTTTTTTTAAATTTACCCCTCTACTTCTACATTTACTTTGGAAAGACTAAGTCATATTCATGAAAAAGTCCATCCAAAAAAGATCTATCTTCACCCTCCTCTTCAAGTATTGATTTTGCTCTTCAAGTTTCTTTTATATGCTTCCTTGGTTTTTCATCATAACTTCCTAGGTCTATTCCATCCAAAAAAGATGTATCTTCATCCTCCTCCTCTGTCTTAGATTTCTTTTTATGCTTCCTTGGTTTTTCCTTCTCTGTCTTTTGATTTCTTTTTATGCTTCCTTGTTTTTTCCTCCTCTGTCTTTGATTTCTTTTTATGCTTCCTTTGTTTTTCATCATCACTTCCTAGGTCTATTCCATCCAAAAAAGATGTATCTTCCTCCTCCTCTGTCTTAGATTTCTTTTTATGCTTCCTTGGTTTTTCCTTCTCTGTCTTTGATTTCTTTTTATGCTTCCTTGGTTTTTTATCATCACTTCCTAGGTCTATTCCATCCAAAAAAGATGTATCTTCATCCTCCTCTGTCTTAGACCACCGCTTTATTGCATCTTCTAGTGTTTGCTTACCTATTACACCTGCTTCAAATAGGTGTATTAATTTTCCTAAAACAGTATTCATTATTTCTTTTTTATATATATATTATTTTCCTTAAGAGGGTTTCAAAAATTTATATAAAAAAAGAAAAAATGGAAATCAATGTATTAAACCCTCTTAAAGAAATATATATATATAATACAAAGAAATAATGGAAATCAATTATCAAAAAGAAATCAATTATCAAACAGAAATCAATGTTTGCAACTTTCTTAAAATTGGATTACACAATCCATGTAAAAATAAGACTACAAAAGATTCTAATTATTGCAGTTTGCATAAGTATCTATTAAAAACAAGTCATGTATTTCCGTGCTCAATATGTAAAAAAGGTACAAGAGCAAAAAATAAAATGTGTGCTGATTGTGGTGGAGTTTCAGTCAGAATAATGGCAAGTTATTGGAAATTTAAAGATTATAATGCTGAGTGAAAAAATTAACGCGCTTTTTCTCATTTTGTAAAAAAATGTAAGAACTCATAAATTCAATGAATATGCTTTATTTAAATTTTATTCCAATGTTTATTGTACTTACTAACTTGCTTGATTCAGAATTGACTAAACAGACAAAAAACATTGCATTATTCATGATTTTTCTCAAATTCTGAGAGAATGCCGCCTTCTGATTTGGAAAGATTTCTGCCAAAATTGGGCAAAAAATGTCAAATTTTGAATTGTGAAGAGGCCTTTTATAGGCCTTATTTATATAAGGTAAAAATGCCCTGAACTTGTATCTTGTGTGCGATATTCACAAAATAAGCATCGCTGCCGTTCAAAATACAAATCGCCTTCACAAAGACAAAGAAATATTTTTTAGACGAAACAGATTTTAATGATTATTTTCTAGTACGAAAACAAGTAGGAGCATTGTTAATTTATTTAGTTCTCTTTTCATTCCGTAAATTCAACAAAACCCGTTAGGCCGCCTGTTTAAATGTACATTACATTGCCAGTGTATGGTGGACAAGTTTAAATACAGATTTAAAACGGTGTTTTGGATTATTTTAATCACAAGTAGGTAACCTTTCAGTGACTTTTATGTCATCTTTTATTGTATATACATTATTTGCAAAAACATCAATGGTAAACAACGAAATTAATGATTTTGGATAATAGCGAGGATTGTGCGCATATAAAATCGATCAAGCTAACCAGTAGGCCTTATTGCCTACTGACCGTTCCAAGTCGGTAACCCTGTCTTCACCACCCTTTCTGTTGTTTTTTGTCTCTTTCATTGTAGTTTCAAGTCCTTGTTTGCAGTACAGTGCGGACCTACGATGCCATTGCGTTCGGACGCTGTGGTTTCTATAGGACCCTATATATCACTTTGGTTCCGGCCAAAAATCAGGACGAAATTTGTTAACGAGAAATTTAGCTTAGCGATTTAACGTCTGGATAAAGTTCAAATAAAAAAATTAAACGAAAAACGTTGAAAATTGATGGTTATCATCCCGACGGTAAACATTATTGAACTAGGCTTGGTACTGATCGTTCCCACCAAGGTTCGTTGAAATCCGGCAAGAACTTCATTAGCACCTATGCATTATTTTGTAACCTCAGCACATGAGTACAGTTTGCAAGAATGGTTTTATAGTGAAATTTGGCGCTTGCCTTGCTTTAACAGGGCTAAAAATCATTCAACAGTATACAGTTAGCTTGATACTGATAATCCAGTTTCCACCAAAACAACCACCGTACTCCAAACATATAGTTGTACATTGATTAGGAGCAGAAACCAGACAGAATGTATGTTTAAATCTAGAATCTATGTACTTTTTTATGTAACTTCAGTCCAACTTGCCTGCCATTTACACTTTCAGGAGGCCACATCCATTGTTTCTCTAAATAAAAACATTCTAGACCATTCTAATAACAACATAGCGTCACACTATCAGCTGATATAAAAACATAAAAATACAGTTCTGCATCTACTTTCATCGCATAGGCACTTAAACTGGAATTTAAAACATAGTAAAATGATAAAATTTTGCATATAACTTACAATACATGCGTTTTAAAACGACGACACACTCCGTTGAATCGCTGGAAAAAAAAAGTACTGCGCAACACAAAATAAGGCGGGAATATTACACCTTCCATGTTTTGCTTTACCTACTACTGAGAGCAATTTAAGATAACGTGAGATTCTGTCGCTTCCTCCTGTGTTAATGACCTGTAACCCATTAAAGGGTCATGCTGAGCACAGCAGATCGGATAACACTTCATGATCACAAATAGATAAGAACAATTTGGATCAAGATTTAGAGTTTTATATCAACAGTCCAACATACAGTGGTCTAAAACTTCTCATTGTTGCTGGCCACTGCACTGCATGAGCACAGCATGAGGTTAGATATTATCACTAGTTTGTTGATCACCAGGGTAATTGATAGCCATTAAATGAGAGTGTGGCAGACCATCTCTGAGTTGTCTATTTATAACACAAATGTTATCAGTGGTATCCATTAGAATGAGAGTTAGACATTCACATATTTAATACTGGCTGATTGGACTTGTAAAGATTGAGTCCAACACTACATAAAAAATTACTATTTATTTTATATATACTGTGTCAGTATTCATAAACAAAAGTGAAAATGCAAGTTAATTGTACAATAACAGGCCATTTCCATACAAATATAATTATTCTGACAACATGTCTATTGAGAGTTTCTAAAGGCAAACATATACATATACAATATAAATGCAATATACATTTAAAGTGATTTGTAGTAAAGAAAAAGAAATATTTTCAAATAAAAAATACACTAGTTTAATAAATATGCACAGAAGTGTCGAATCATCGCATGTTGTTTTTTTGCGTTCAGTTTGGTGTGCATAATAGCATATGTTTTCTAGCAATTTGTTTAATGAATTCAATATTAAACAGGGACTCAATTAAGATCCTATGTATCAGTAATGTTATGCGACGCAATAATTATATGAATAAGGTAACGGAAGGTCGAGAGTTATTCTCCAATACAATCAAATATCGTAGCCCATCGAGGTGTTTAAATTAACCAACGAGATGAAACCATACTCTATTTTTGTAGCATGTCCATTTCAGCTCCCTGCCATACTCTAACTTCCAATAACTGGTAGTTGTAGTACACCATTTATTTTGACAGGTATTATGTAATAGATAGAGTATGGTTTCATTGAGTTGGTTCATTTAAACATCGAGATGGGCGTAGCCCATCGAGGTGTTTAAATTAACCAACGAGATGAAACCATACTCTATTTGTTTTGTAGCATGTCCATTTCAGCTCTATTTCAGTTATTCTAACTGTTATTCTCACTGTTATTCTCACAGTTATTCTGACAGGTCTTATTTTCAAGTAAACGATTTACACCTGTGTCTGAACAAAGAGAATTGTCTGTGACCATGCTACAATTTCAATTAGACGATTTACACATGTGCTATTACAAAAGAATGTTCAGTGACCATGCTACAATGCATGTTATTTATGATAAATATAATTGCAACTTCTAATCTAGGACACGTATCTACTAGTATTATTAATGTACCTGTAGGAATATGTACAAACATCAGGTTGTAATTTTAGCAATACTTTAATACTTCTGTAAATGTTCAGGTTCCCACATGTTTTGTTTAATTTTTGGGAGTTGATGTTAACTGACGTTTCCTCCGTGCACCTTGTTGAGGTCTTGAGTGTCACTGCCGTTTTGAGGTTTTTGCCGTATGTGGCAATGGCAGTTCTTCCAGTGACTTTAAATGTGATTCTGGTCCGAAAGTTGTACTCTACTTCACCAGAACTGTTTTTCACCAGGCAGCTACTCTCCATAAAATTGGGCATTGTTGCATCATGCTTTCCGGCTGTGTCCAGATATTTTATTTGAAGCTCGAAAAGTTCTCCAAGCTTCTCAATTGCAGATTCTGGAAGTAACCACCTTTTTGGGTCAATTTGGTTTGAAACCCTGTCTGAGACTTGTCTTCAGACTTTCCAATCGTAAGAGCCCTTATATTGTCATATGTTAAGTTTTTACCTTGATATCGCTTCGGGCAATAAATGGTTTTGAAGAAATGCTTAAAACATTCTATGTTCAAAACAACATTTTCTTGAATATTGAAAAGATTATGTCTAAACTGTGTGTTTTCTATTGCAATTTTCATGACAGTCTCGTGTGAAATCTGCTGACATTTTGGAAAGAAGTCATTCCCACCTAAGCAAAGCGACAGAGCTATTCTTAGACCAATTTTATTACATTTAATTTGATACATTTCTTCTAAACAACTTTTAAAAAGTGTGGGTATCTCATAAACCTTGACTCACTCACTCCCCCCCCCCCCCCACACTCTCCCGCTCCCCCACCCCTCCACACACACGCACGCAATCACCCACTAACCACCAACTCATTCACTCCCCCCTCTCTTCCTACCTCCTCCCATACATCCCTATTCACTCATTTATTCGATCGCTCTCTCACCAATTGCAGAACAGAAGATGCAATAAATACGTTGTAAAGAACAAAGAATGAAAAATTTCAAGAAAAACGGTCATTGCACTACTTAATCCTATCATTGGTGCAGTAAAATCAACAATTAGGAATATGTACAAACACTTTGGAACTCTGCAAATATATAATTATAAATAAGTATTTACAAATATGCAAGTTTAACAGAAACACTAACGGGATGTGTCACATTTTAAATAAATCAAGATTGCCGTGTGCTACCCTTTAAATGCAACTAAACATATTTGATGTGTCACTTCTTTTAGTTATATTACTTTTTTTTCCCAATTAATAGCATAATTACATCTGGTTGGAAAAAGAAAATTTACTTTCTTGTCATTGTAGTTGCAACAGGTCTTTGTAAGAGCTTTGTTTAAAATTACTGTCCAAAATAATAGGATTACTTCATTAACTTCTAAAATAAAGCACTGTTTTTATATACATCAACACATGTGGCAAGTGGCCGGGGCTGATCAGTTACTGGTATCTTAATTATTGCTTTTTTATTGCTATTAATTACTCCTGGCATGAACAGGTCAGTTATAATATGGCTTCATGCTGTGATCTAGCTGTTAATGTGTTCCTCAATTCTGAGGAGTTTTGAGACCACTGTATGTTGGACTGTCAAGCCCAAATAATGGTAAATATTAACATATAAATGAGTTCATTGTTTTCACAAGAAACTGTCTTGTTTTATATGTATTAAATATATGCTTATAATTGTTTTCACTTTCCATTTTTTTTATTAAATTATTATTAACATTTTGAACTTGTATGTTTATTTGTTCAACTACAATGTATACTCTATTTATCAAATATATGTTGAATATAAAACCAGCTATAGACTATTTAAAACTCCATTCAAATTAGTATCATCATTGTTAGAGTTTGTAAATATAACATATATTAGCTGGTGTTTTACGAGAATTTGTTTTTTCCAATTATAAATAATATATGATATTCAAAACTTTCACATCTGCTCAACTTCCGGTAGGTTGAGATATTCAGTAGGTGAAAATAAAGGTGTTTACTCGGACTTTATCCTCAATATCTATATGAAAAAAGATGATTTAAATTAAATGTTTCCATATTGGTGCTTTAAAATCAGACAACACCAAAAGAAAATACATAGATATACATAAAAAATAAATCTTTTAATATAATGATCACTACAAACTAGTTTTATAAAGGGCTAAAGTCAGTTGAGCACCAACGATAAACACCGAGTTTACCCCTTACCAGAATGTGGAGGTCTTTTATTTGATTGATCACTGATTGGTCAAATCATTTTGATGATGTCATTTGAAAGTTATGAATTATAAAAAAACACTACTGTAAAGCCATTGTATCTTATGTATCTTATTTTCGGCAATGTTTGCGTTCCTAATAAACACTCCTGAGAAAAGCACCATTGTCCGCATTTATTATATGCGGTACATTTCATATACATATTCTTGTAACAATAAAATAATCCTGTCATTGCCCGTCTGTGACGTTTATCACATGATTTCAACATATACACACACTTTGATTATAAATACATGTACATTATATATGCACTTCGATTACAGATACATCCCCGAGTGGTTGCCGGGGTAGAATACAACCACTGCAAATCCCGCTAGAGGCAGAGGGGTAGGACCACCCCACCCCATGTTGTCATTTTTTTTATCTTCTTAATGATTTAAACATATTTTATTGCCAATATTGTACAGACAGAATAATATCCACATATATACAATAGAAATATTATAATGACAAATGGGTCGGGTAACAAGTTCTACCAACATTAGTTTAAACCCTTCCCAGTTAACATCTTGAAATTACAAATGAGTATGGCTGAGTGAAATAAATTACAATGGCAAATAATACATTAAGAGAGAGACTGATGAATAGTAAACACAACATATATAAGAGAGAGAGAGAGAGAGAGAGAGTTTCCCAATCTTTAAGTTCCAATCAGTTCGAAAACATCAACGCTTTCACATTACATCAACTGATATAGCTGTATGACCTTGAGATATATAATAACAACAACAACAAACACTGCAATGGTATGCGTGTAGAGTGTCGAAATGCGTCGGAGAATCAGACACTTATGTAAACCTATGTGTTTCTTGTATATATGTTTGAACTGCTTCGAAGAGGGATTTATTTTCCCTATCAGTTAGCTGTTCACGGCCATAAAGGAGTGTGCTTACATTTAACGGGTGAAAATGGCGAGTAGACTGAAACAGATGAAGCCGATATGCTGTAAATTTGTTACAATGGAAAAAATAGTGTTCAGCATCTTCTACTTCACAGCCGCACTCGCAAGTCGGTGAATCACGTAAATGGTTAAGGTATAAATCATTATTGAGATTGCTACAAAAATTCCTCATTCTGGCATGTAAAACGGCAAATAATCTTTGTCCACATAAGTAGTATGGTGGAACTTTTGTACTAACAAATACAGATGTTAATAGTCTTCTCTTAAAAATTGCGATACTTTCAGAGTTTCGTATTTCTATTGGCAAGTCATTCCATAGTTTAAGAGAGGAAGGAACAAACGATTTATTGTATATTTCAGTTCTCCTAGCAATAGTGGCGTAGTTATCGTTATTTGTGAGATTGTATGCGCTGGCATCTCCAACTAGCTGTGGGAAAATGTTTGAAATGTAATTCGGAACGGTTCCATTTTTAACATTATAAACTGAAATAAGTTTTTGCATTTGCCTTCTATCAGAAAGTGAAACCCATCCTATTTCGGATATTAAGCGATGTATGGATACAGATCGGGTTAGACCCGTCACAATACGAGCTGCCTCGTATTGTAACTTTTCCAAGCTATCTTTTTCTAGTGAAGTACATCCATCCCATGTAATGGATGCATATTCCAATATTGGGCGCATATAAGACAAATATATTTGATTAAGTGTTTTACGCGCTACTTTGTATTTAAGCATTCTCATTAATCCAAGCACCTTTGACGCAGAAGCAACAATATGTTTAATGTGTTCGTGCCATTTACCGTTATTACTCAGTGTTACTCCTAAATGTTTATGATTATCAACAAAGGTTAGCGGGACATTGTCTAGATATAAAGATGGAAGACGATCATTATTGCTTAAGGAAAAGAATATTACTTCTGTTTTGGCAGGATTAAATTGCACAAGCCATTGCTTTGACCATTCCCTAATCATGAGCAGGTCATGATTAAGGATTCCTTCCATGTCGTTTATACTAGATGTTGAAACTGATAACGAACTGTCATCAGCAAACAGACGAGTCATACTAAGCCTATTTTCGGCAATATCATTTACATATATCAAAAATAAAAGAGGACCCAAGACAGAGCCTTGAGGAACTCCAGCAGTTAGTGTTTTTGATTCGGAGGTTGCAGATCCGACGCGGACTCTTTGAGATCTGTTTGAGAAATAATCAGATATCCAAGCTAAAAGCTTGCCATCAATACCATATTGTTTTAGCTTAAACAAAAGACCTTTGTGCCAAACACGATCAAACGCTTTAGGTATATCATTAAAAACAACAATGCATGTAAATTGTTTAGCATCGAATGCCTGACATATATGATGGTACATGTCAACAAGTTGATATGTAGTAGAATGACCAGGGAGAAAACCTGATTGATTCCTAAAGATAAGATCAAACATAAGTAGAAAATTATACACATGTTTAAATACTATTCTTTCCATTACTTTACCAACACAACTTAATAACGCTATTGGTCTATAGTTTGTAGGGATACTTGGGTCTGACTTTTTGAAAAGTGCCATGACCATAGCACATTTACATAAATCAGGGAAAACGCACTCGTTTAATGATCTGTTAAAAAGAATATGTAGAGGTTTTGAAATCGTATAGTCCAATACTCAAAATACCTTATGTTGAACGATAACACAGGTAATTTCCAGGTATTCTTCTTAATGACATCGCATATGCAAATGTGGAAACGTGGCTCCATCCTAAATGGAGTGTCTACAATATAATTTGCAGCAACTCTGCAGTTCTGCAGGTTACAAGGTTCTAGGCCCATGCTCCATATTGTATCTAGATGTAAATGGAGGATGAGCCTGGCATGTTCATCCCTGTTTGGCGTCATATAACCTTTCTTGTGTTGGTGTGCCGTAAAATCCCAATTCAATCAATCAATCGATTACATGTACATGTTCACTGCATACACACTTCGATTACAGATACATGTACATTATATACACACTTCGATTACAGATACATGTACATTATATACACACATTACAGATACATGTACATTATATACACACTTAGATTACAGATACATGTACATTATATACACATTTCGATTACAGATAAATGTACATGTACATTATATACACACTTCGATTACAGATACATTTACATGATATGCACACTTCGATTACAGATACATGTACATTATATACACACTTGGATTACAGATACATGTACACTATATACACACTTCGATTACAGATACATGTACATTATATACACACTTGGATTACAGGTAAATGTACATGTACATTATATACACACTTCGATTACAGATGCATGTATATGTACACTATATACATACTTCGATTACAGATACATGTACATGTACATTATATACACACTCTTCTATTACAGATGTATGTATATTATAAACACCCTTTGATTACATATATGTATATATGTATACCCACTTTGATTAAATACGAGAGGAGTTCAACTTATAAGTGAACACTTTCAATGTGTAACTGAGTCAACTATCTTGAAATTCCCGCCGAATATGTTGATCTTAATGTCAAGTCTAATGATTCCTTCGATATGAACATTATGATATGCAATAGTATGTGCTTCCTAATGTTGCTGCTTCCGTATTTTTGAAAAAAAAAGGTAGAGAATGACATTTTGAAGCAAACATCTTCAATAATAAAAATAACTGGAATACACATTTTAAGACAAATGCTTTTAAAATGTCGTTTAAGGTTATAGTATTCTGCTATGTCCATGTCTGAACGTAAACAAAGTGTTATATGTCTTTTTTTGAAATGTCGCGATTTTCAAGATTTCAGAAAAAAATAACATGAAATTCAACTATGTTAAATTACGAAAGCTTCTAGTTCGAAACATCAACTGCATGCATTTTTGTGATTTCCTCTGCTATAAAAAAACAAGTTTCATAAGTTTCTTAAAAGAAAAGATAGAAAAAAATATATAACTAAAAATTTAGGGGCGAAACACACACATTTGCAAATAATGTTAAAAATAATAATAATTTTTACCAAAGATATCTTTATAAGGTATATGATATACATCATTAATAACTGTTCATGTTTTTAAATCACAAAATGTGAATAAAATAGTTATTTTGGAAAATATATAAAATGATCAGTAACATACGAGCAAACTGTCCTATTATCTGTCAATTTCTTAATATTCGGTAAAAAGTCGAGCGTTTAATTCAACATCTATATTTTTGTCTTAAAATAAAACATACGATCATATTTAAATTATAAACACAGTTTTAAACAATTATGATATGCATTTAGTGGAAATATTTGGTTTAAGGTAAAGCTCCACGTCAACAGAAACATATAGGTTTAAATCTATAAAATAGTGTACACCTAATTCAAAATTTAATTTAAAACGTACAGCGTGAAATTGGAGATTATTTTTAAATGCACCCAGCTAGCAAAGCATATGGGACCCATATGGGTCCAATGTTGTTTTCCATACGGGCCCAATATGGGCTGCCCACATGGGCCCCATACCAAAAGTGCAACCGGGATTAACCTGGGTCCCATGTGGGCAGCCCATGTGGGTCAAAGCAGCTAGCAAAGCATATGGGACCCATATAGGGCCCATATAAGTAATACCACATGGGCGTGCCCAGATATAGCCCATATGGGTCCCATTTACCCTTGCTTTCTGAATGTGGGACCCATATAGGACCCATATGTGTAGTCCCACATGGGCTTGCTGAATGTGGGACCCATATAGGACCCATATGGGTAATCCCACATGGGCGTGCCCGGATATAGCCCATATGGGTCCCATTTACCCTTGCTTGCTGGGATGGCATAAAACATGAAGCCGGTCACATTTGCTTCAAGTCAGTTTCGGACGACTTGAAAATGCACAGAACTGCCACGACATATCAATCGCTAAACTTGAATATCTTCTATACTTGTTTAAGAAAATGTTTGAAACTTTTAAGTTTTTGTGTTATATGATTGCTTTATCTTATCAGTGTATCAAATTTACTGTTTATGTAATATTACCTAATTCAAGTGTTAAAATGCATGCCCTTATATGGCAATTTATTGGTTTCTTGAATAAATGCTTTATTATTCGAACAGTACATCATCTTTGACTTATCATTTCTGCTTCCAAAGAAACTTCATTGTTGGTAGATAAGCTTACTTGTAATTGTAGTGGATGGCTAAGCTGGATTGATGAAATCCTAAACCTTCCTAACCTAATATGGTTAGATTTTTACGCCGAAACGTAACGTCATTTTCATGACTTCATCTTCATGATGTCATCATTTTTTATGTTATTCAGGGAGTAAATGGAGTCTGTCTTTCAAGGGGCATAACTTGAAAAGAGATTATTACAGAACAGAGCTAGCTAGGAAGCAAGTTTACTATTTATAAAAAGGAGTGTACTTGGAATAGTGAAACATAAAATATCACGCTTTAAGAAGGGAATCGACCAAAATAGATTTCAACCACTTTCAGGCAGGTCAGGTGGTCTGATGACAAGCGGACAGTGACCATTAAGAGACTGACTAAAGACGTGTATGATAGTCTCCTAATTCAGGATAAAAAATCAAATGTGCTACTGTGTGGAGCTGTACACAAGAAGATTCCAGTAACAATGACCTTGAGACCAAGCAAGGCTGCCAAAATGCCTATAGAGCAAGCACTTATGGATAGTGCTTAAGCTGAAAGTGATAAAAATGAACTACGTACATACCGTATCTTTCACCTTGGGAAGACTGCTGACATGTTCTTTGAAACATACTCTGATCACAGATCCTGGGATGGCACCTGTCAAGGGAAATTAAACTTTGACTTGAAATTTGATAAACAGATGGGGTTAGGGTGGTGCGAGAGACTGAAATGTCTTAAATGTCTTAAATGTGGGTTCGTTGTGCAAGACAGCAAGTCCGAGAAAACAACGTCGCGTGTGGGTTTGAAAAAGACGCCTCAATTCCGGGTGAACAACAACAACAACAACAACAACAACAACAACAACACCAACAACAACAACAACAACAACAACAACAACACAACACAACACAACACAACACAACACAACACAACACAACACAACACAACACAACACCCACACAACACAACACAACACAACCCCCACACAACACAACCCCCACACAACACAACACAACACAAAACAACACAACACAACACAACACCCACACAACACAACACAACACAACACAACACAACACAACACAACACAACACAACACAACACAACACAACCCCACACAACACAACACAACACAACACCCACACAACACCCACACAACACCCACACAACACCCACACAACACAACACAACCCCCACACAACACAACACAACCCCACACAACCCCACACCACACCACACCACACCACACCACACCACACCAACACGAAAGAACAACAACAACAACAACAACAACAATAACAACAACAACAACAACAACAGCCACAACACAACCACCACCACAACCACCACAACCACCACAACCCCACACAACACAACCACACACAACACAACACAACACAACCCCACACAACCCCACACAACACAACACAACACAACACAACACAACCCCACACAACACAACACAACACAACACAACACAACACAACACAACACAACACAACCCCCACACAACACAACACAACACAACACAACACAACACAACACAACACAACACAACACCAACACGAAAGAACAACAACAACAACAACAACAACAACAACCACAACCACCACAACAACCACCACAACCACCACAACCCCACACAACACAACACAACACAACACAACACAACACAACACAACACAACACAACACAACCCCACACAACACAACACAACCCCACACAACACAACACAACACAACCCCCACACAATACAACACCACACCACACCACACCACACCACACCACACCACACCACACCACATAACCGAACACACCACACCACACCACACCACATCAACAAGAAAGAACAACAACAACAACATCAACATCAACAACAACAACAACAACAACAACAACAACAACAACTACAACAACAACAACAACAACAACAACAACAACAACAACAACAACAACAACAACAACAACAACAACAACCCCACACAACCACAACAACAACAACACCGCACCGCACCGCACCGCACCACACCACACCACACCACACCACACCACACCACACCACACCACAACACAACACAACACAACCAACCAACCCCACACAACACAACACAACACAACACAACACAACACAACCCCACACAACCACAACAACAACAACACCGCACCGCACCGCACCGCACCGCACCACACCACACCACACCACACCACACCACAACACAACACAACACAACACAACACAACACAACACAACACAACCAACCAACCCCACACAACACAACACAACACAACACAACACAACACAACACAACCCCACACAACCACACCACACCACACCACACCACACCACACCACACCACACCGCACCGCACCGCACCACACCACACCATACCAACAAGAAAGAAGAAGAAGAAGAAGAAGTACAACAACAACAACAACGACAACAACAACAACAACAACAACAACAACAACAACAACAACAACAACAACAACAACAACAACAACATTCGTGAGTTTGAAAAAAAAAGTTTTAATTATTAAATGTAAATAAAGTGGGACCCACAATATTTACCTTTTATGCGTTCACGTGACTTCCATAGCGCACTAGGTTTTCACCATAGTATGTATTGCGTAATATGTATAACCCGCTTAGCTCAGTCAGTCGGGAGCGAGTTCCGACAACTTTACGCTCACGCACACTTATTTTTACTGCGAGTTCAAACCCACGAAGTGGATTTGCTTTTGTACCGCGATTGAATTCCGTTAAACAATCTTGCTTTTAATTAGTAAATATTGAATAATGTTTAGTGTATAATGTTTGCGAACATAATTATTGGGTGTTTTATAAGCTAAAAGTTACGGACAGTGTCCCTTTAAAGTATACGATGACCAACGACAACATAAAACATACTCAACTGACCTTCTCGACAAGTAAACAATGACCACACATTTTGCTATATGAAAAGTGGGTGGGGTAACAATTTGACATGAAACACTACAATAGGATAATATATACAATCTACTCACATGAAGCATGCAATCAGGATACTCTTTATGTCCTAAACACAGTATTGGTATCATGTTCAGGCATCTTTGTCTTTCCATGTTGACGCTATGAGGCTCCAAGCTGAGATGGTCAAATCGCAAACATAAACTGTTGTGGCAGAGATGAGACACGTCCATTCCCCTAGGAATACTAGGAACACACATCACACACATATACATCACTCTGTGAGCTAACATGTTCATCTGAGTATGTCTCCCAGCCAAAACAATCGACTGTCTCCCATATTCTGACACTTTCTGACCACAGATTCGTCTATGAAGTCCCAAATGACGGTTATAAAGCATGCACGGGGTCCGACTAGAAGCAAAGTAGTCTATTTTACACTGCAAAAGCATCAAATACTTATCAAAATCCATGTTATGCCTTAGAAATACACTGTTTCACTCTAAAATCGAGATTTCACTTTAAAAAATCCACTCTAGCACAACAGACGCTGTCTGTCAAGCTTTTCCCTTATCCAGATGAGGGTTGTTTAACGTCTCACTAGTGAATTAATCAACACTATATAATATATGTAAAAATGGTCACTTGTGGACCACTGCGAACATACTTTGAAATGTCCATTGGTCTTTAAATCTCCCCTCAATCTGCAAACCTTCCTCTGAAGCTCAGAATATCCACAAAAAATCAAAAGTTGACCAGATTATATATTTTTTAAATTCCAGTCTTTTTTAGTACCCCTCAAAACTAGCTCCATTTCACTGATAATTCAACTGTATTCCTACTCATTTTCAAATTATCGTATCTTCCTCGAAAATCACCCAGTGGCATCCAAACTTGGCAGAAGTCATGAACATGTTCCAATCTTGTCACCTGAAGGCAGAAATAAGAGAATGATTGCACATTTCCAAGTTCAGAGCAAACCCATTAACACAGCCCTAGTTTTTTGCGGTGTAAGAATCTTCCTACCGTCATGTCCAAGGGAGGTAATTCTGTAGTGAGAGTCATGTCCAAGGGAGGTAATTCTGTAGTGAGACCTTTAACTGCCCAGCTAGCAAAGCATATGGGACCCATATGGGTCCAATGTTGTTTTCCATACGGGCCCAATATGGGCTGCCCACATGGGCCCCATACCAAAAGTGCAACCGGGATTAACCTGGGTCCCATGTGGGCAGCCCATGTGGGTCAAAGCAGCTAGCAAAGCATATGGGACCCATATAGGGCCCATATAAGTAATACCACATGGGCGTGCCCAGATATAGCCCATATGGGTCCCATTTACCCTTGCTTTCTGAATGTGGGACCCATATAGGACCCATATGTGTAGTCCCACATGGGCTTGCTGAATGTGGGACCCATATAGGACCCATATGGGTAATCCCACATGGGCGTGCCCGGATATAGCCCATATGGGTCCCATTTACCCTTGCTTGCTGGGCATACGTTCTAAATGACAGTTTCACATCATTAAACCACGCATTTGTTATGATATAAATTAAATAACATCTTGAACACAAGTGTTCAATTATAAGTTGAACACCTCTCGTATGCAGTGCTCCACATAAGCTTTCATGTACGCGTGAAAAAACTTGTATTGCGAATTTACATTTTAATACTAATGCGTATTCTTAAAACAAAAAAGACATTAATGTAAAGTGTTTAATCTGTAAATACTCTTTGTCATTAATATAAAACATAAAGTATTTCCCCTTCCGCTTATATATATGCATTATAGCTGTCAGTCGTCTTTAAATGGCTTTAATTTGTGTCAAACAGCCGACTTGTTTTCGATCACTCGATTTTTTCTATTAAAGTCATTGGTTTGTACGCGGGTATTCAATATTACATTTACATTTTAATACTTATGCGTATTCTTAAAACATATTTTGCTAAAATATGATAAGGTAACGCAATGATATATATGTATTTTGGGGTTTCTGTTGTAATTTTTTTTGTTACCTCGAATTGCAGCAGAACGACCCCAAAATACACACATATATAATAAATCACCATGAAATGGTGATTTTACTTGATTTATTAAAACTTTTTTAAAATAGGGGTAGTGAAGATTGCAAGTTTAATTTTTTTTATAAGTTACCAAAATTATAAAATGTTTATTTAATACAAAACAAATTTGTTGATTTGTTATCAAAATTACATTTAAATTAACAATTTTCTGACCTTGAATACAAAGGTGGTGGATCGTACTCATACACATTACTAAAACAATTTATTACACACTTTTTAGACTTTTTTGTAAGGTTGCCATTGCTTCTTTTCTTCCCTGATCTACTAGTTCTTTTTTTTGAGCTTCACTTATTTAAGCCTTTTTTTGTTTGGTGTCTTCTTTTAAACTATAATATTTATCTAACTCATCTAAAATCATCTTAAACTCTTGATCAGATATTTGTGCATCACTCAACGCTTTTGATATTAACTGCTTTATACTATTTAACTTAGACTCTGCCAAAGTTTTTATTTCATGAGGTTTTTGAGCTTTTGCATTAAGCTTGCGTCTGATAAAATTAATACAAACACCTGTAGCTCCACATACTATTGCTGCTATTTCTAAAGGTAACAAAACTGGAACAACAAATCCAATCCCAGCCATAATAACACCTGCAGATATCAAGGTAGTGTCAATTCCATCTGTAATATTAATACCACGTTTATATATTTTATAAAGTGACTGACGTATATCTCGTTCTGTAATTAACTTTTTTTCAATTTCTGAAATCTTTTGTAATCTATAATTTTGTCCGTCTTCCACTGGCAACTCAGGATATATACTTGGTGCTGTTGGTTGCTTCATTTTTTACTAATAAATAAAAAATTAAATTAATTCAATTAATAATGATGCCACCGTATTTACAGCTGTAGCGTTAGCAACCTTGCATACAAAGTTAACAACAGAACCAGCACCAATCTCTAAAGGTTTATCAAAGTTATCATGATTGCGTGGAATGATGTGAAGCGTTATACCATAATTTGGTTGTTCAACACCATTGACAGAAACTATTACAGTTACGTCACCAACTAATCGGTTACTTGCTAAACCTATTCCCATAATACGACCACGACGTGTCATTACATGCCCCACATTTGATTCTGCCCCACCATTACCAAATGAGAGTATTCTATTCAACACAAGTGGGCCCTTAGCCTCTGCAAATATTGTTATAATCCCATATTTAAGATTATCAACTCTATCTCTCAAATGATTAAACTGGTCAACAAAAGGCAAAACTCGCCTATGTAAATCTGAAACAATATCTATCAAAGCCTCTAAGTCTTCTGTTTTTTTAGGGCTTGTTGGTGGTCCAAATATACTCATTGTTTTTTTATAAAAATATATTTTTTAAATAATTTCTAAAACACAACTCATAGGCAAACCGTGAGTATCTATTTTGTTGCCATACTCATCTCTGACTTCTATTTTCAATTCAGAAATTGCACCATTCATAAGACAGTGATATTCAGGATAACAACTTGTATATACAATATCTCCATACTGCTTATTTACCACAGGTACAACACCTATAATAGTGCTTGGTGCACCATTGAAATAATTACTACTTGTATTAACTTGTTTCAGATGAACATATAGCTGTTTATAAGGAGCTAAATTAATTGGGTAATCTCCTAAAGTAGTACCTGTCAACCATTTTCTGTCCTTGAATCCCAGCATTTTTGAAAGACCGCTTGACATTCGTGTCTCTATTGACGTATCTATAATGGCTCTACCAATTTGCTCAATACTGTCCAGGATAATATTTTCATTTGATTTTTAAACTTTTTTGCCAAGTATGGAATGTTATAGAGTCCACCTGGAAAATGTTCTATTTTGTCTGGGTTTCTTGTCTTTACGGTTTCATGAATAATATTATACCAACCAATAGTGTATGTAAAACTTTTTAATCCGACGCGCTTAGTTCCATTTCTATTATCGATATACTGTTGTAAATTAATAGAGTTGTCTATGTTTGAAATTGTATGAAACATTTTTTTTAATATATATATATAAAAACACAAATAAAAATGAATTCTAAAGAATTCAAATATAACCCGGATGCTCAATATTCAAATACTTTCAGCAAGAAAGTGATAGATATAATAAATCAAAACATAGTCATTACATCAGACGGTAAAGGCTTTAAAGCATCATTTCCAAATGTCTTTGAAAAATACAAACTCCCATACGTCAAATCAGATGCTATAGTCCAACGCTGGGAAACAGATTGGATGTTATTTTGGCAAAACCAGTTAAACTTTGCTATTTGGTGTGCGACAACTGGATGTGGCATTGATTTCAACAATCATCTAAAAGCTGATACTTTGGTTGGTTCGTTATTTTGATTTCATGTCTATTACCAAGTCAGAAGAATATTATTTGAAATGAGTGTAGCAATGCCGCAAGACTCAAATTGGAATGCGTTTAATAACACATATAACCGAAACGCATACGAGAGAATATGCAAGGAGTTTAATGTTGACTTATATTCAGACTGGAGACAGAAACAAAGCTATAATAATGGTCTAGGAACAATTTATAATTACTGGACCAATATTGGTTATCATCCTTTGATGAATACTGTATACGACAACAAAACGATGAGTTTTACAGTCTATGAGAGTGATAAAACATATCACATTGATTACATTGCCCAAGGATCTGAGGCTGACAACAGCTGGTCTACTTTTATACTAGATAATTCTGCGGGATTTACAAGAGCTGGAGTAGAAAGAATCAATGACAGCATAAGAACATACTGCTGGGCAATCCTTGGCTCACAATCACAAACAAGAACAGATATACTTGGAACTGGAACGGCATTTGATGCACAAAAACAATTTTTAGCAAATGTAGAGGACGCAATAAATAGCCCCATCGACTTGCCCAGTTAAATTTCAAGATATGAAAACACCTTAAAATATGCAAGAAGTAAAGTAAATTTTGTCTATGGAAGTGGATTGTATATGTCTCCGAGCGACATGGAATTAAGAATTGGAATAAAACAAGACTACAATAATGAAATTGTAATAGAAACCGATGCACAAGCATTAGGATTGAATAATGATGTAAATGTAAAACCAGTGCCACCAAAAAATATTCAACCTTTTCAAGGCACCACAACAAAGAATTTTTTACCAGAACATTCTGACTTTGATAAATCATCAATACATAAAACTGTGGAACATAACCCACCAGAAATACAAAAAATAGCGATTGAACACGAAGATAACAAAACAACTATAATTGTTGGTACTATAGTAATAGGTCTTGCTGCATTACTTATTTACGAGATTTACTAAACCACTCTTTGGCTGCCACATACAACAACCCGGAAACAAACACAAGCAAAGCCCATAGATTGTTACCAAGCCAATTAATAACATTACCTGTTGCAGATAAAAGCCATGATACTATTGCACCAATAACTCCTGGAAGTGCTGCAGCAGCTTTACCAGCCAGGTTGGCAAGAAGTTTACCAAGATTAAATAGTTGTTTTTTTATCCAATCTTTTACACTTGATGGATCAGGTTTTGGAGTTGGAGATGGCGCAGCACTTGATGTGGGAATAATAGAATTAATCATCACCCCAAGAACCATACCAAATGCAGTTAAAATACTAACAATAGTAATACCTTGCTCCCTAAACAAGGTTTTGATCCTCTCACCAAGAGTTGTATCCTCGTTTAACATTTTGTTTATTGTATTTTTTATCCTGCTTACTTGGTTTCGAAAAGCTTTTCTGTTCTCATTGATGACATCCATCCTTGCACCTCTCTCAGCTTTACGGTCTTTGAGGCGATCGCTAATTCTCTTTATCTGAAATTCATCATTATCAGCCTTAGCTTGTTCTAACTTTTGTTCATCTCTTGTTATGTCTTTATCAAGTTGTGTGAGTTTTGCCACGTTATTGACGATTTCTTCCTCGACAGTTGTCATCGCTTTTACTATTCCATTCATTTCACGCATGTCTATATCTGTTTGTGTTGAAACATCAGGACGCTCAATCACCTCCCAGTCATGGAGAGCACTTTCTATTGACTGTGCTGTGTCATTTGCAACACTTGATAAATCTTGTAATGGAATAACATCCACATTATCTGGTAAATCGTTTATTGTGCTCTCCAATACTTGTCTAAATTTTTGTGATACTTTTGTTTTACTGTCATACTCCGGCAAATTTAAAAATTGTCTTATCGCCCTTGTTCCCCCAGAGCCAATAACCCTGTTATATTCATTTGCCAAAGAACCAAGAGCAAGAAATGTAAAAGAGCCTTGCCTGGCAGTTATTCTTATTCCTTTATCACCAACAATCCAGTATGTTTTACCATCATTTGATACTTTAAACTGGTCATAATCCATTTTGTCCGGTGCCATCTTATATCGTTTTCCTATTTCATTATAAAAGGATTTTACAAGATTTTTTTTGTATGTTTCAAGTGTGATTTCTGACAGCTCTCCTCGAACGTCAGCAAGATGGTTGCTTTGATTAAGAAGACTTCTTTGAACAGGCTCATCAGGCACCATTGGTAAATCATCATCATAATATTCATCATAATCACCTGGATCGTATGTGGGATTCTCATATTCGAATCCACCCTCAGCCATTGTTTATTTTATTTAATTTTAAAAAATATATTTAAAAAATAAAAACAATGTCGGCTTACGGAAACAAACTCAACCCTCATAGAAAACTAAGAGAACCTCATGGTGCCAAAGGCATCCGCACAAGTGTAGTAATAACTAATAATCCATCAACAATAGACCATAACCAGCAACTGCTTGTGAGATTTCCAAATCTAAGTACTAATGATGTGATAGTTCCAAGTACTGCTCGTATTGCCTTTGAAATAGAACTTAAAAGCAGAACAGACGCCAATCGTACTTTATATCAGAATCTGGGCAGAACAATTGTGAAAAAAATGACAATAAGAATAAGTGGCAACGAAGTCATGTCAATAGATGACAGTGATATATATCATTGTTATGTAGATTAATGGGAAAGCCCTACCGAACGATTAAACACAGCTTACCAAGGTATTGGTAAAGCAAACATGTTAAAACATAGAGTTGGTGCGGGAGATGCTTCCTCTGACACCGGAGATGAAGCTATAGCAGCAGGTTTTGGAAATAGATTTTGTATTCCACTGGACTTTGAAATGTTAGAAAGTCATATGCCATTTTATCAAGCGGGGCTTGGTGATAGGTTAGAATATGAATTAACGTTTAACGATTATAACAAAGTTATCAAAAGCACTGATGCTGATGCATCTTATGTAATAAAAAATATTTGCTTGGAATTTGATACAGTTAGTGATGTTGAATTAGCCAGACAAATAAGACAGCAAATCAATGGTAAGATGTCATTTATGTATGATCGTATCTTGCGACATAGAAAAATAATAGCAAACAAATCTGAAACCCTTTGGAACATCAACATTAATGTACCAGCACGGAGCATGAAAGGTATTCTAATGCTGTTTGAAGACCCAGAAAGAACAAGCGCAGAAACCTATTACAACCCAATGATTGAAAAGGTTGAAATGACAATAGAAGGCGTACCAAATCAGTTGTATAGTCAGGGCATGAAGGCATATCAACATTGGGATGAAATCAACAAATATTTTGCCTTGACATCAAATAGAAACAAAGAGACAGAAATAGCAGCGAGGGACTTAAACTTTACCAGTGTTTCTCTTGAGACCTATTTGACAAAATCATATGCTTTGTGGCTTGACCTTAGAACATGTAATGACAATTTATTACACGGCAGTGGAAGAAGAATAGAAAACGGCAGTGAAGGCATAACGATATTAATAAATAAAAAAGCAGATGCAGATCAAACTTTAAATATTTATATATATATAATACAAGATGCGCAAATCAATTTCGAAGATGGAAGATTCAAAGAAGCAGGATACTAGTTTGCAACAAAAATATCCTAAATATTCACACAGTGCCATTATTTGTGGTCAGACAAGCTGTGGTAAAACAGAGTTTGTTCTTGACATACTTGAACAAGAGTATGTTGGAGTTTTTAAACATATAATTATATTGTGTCCAACCATAGAGTGGAACGAGGCTTATAAAAATAGATCCTGGATAGGAGATGTAAAAAAAACAAAAGATAAAAAAATAATAATTGTCAATCCCGTGAGCAACGGTAAAGAAATGTTACAAGAACTGTTGCGTTTCTTTTTCAAACAATATGCTGGCCAGCCCACATTATACATTATTGACGATTGCTCAGCCACAAAAGAATTAACAAAGAAAAAAGATATGTTATCAGAGTTGGCATTCTCTGGTCGTCACGCCAAACAATCAGTATGGGTTATTTCACAGAGATATAATTCTGTATTGAAAGATTTGAGGGAGCAAGCAAAATGGTTGTGTATGTTTTACACCAAAGACAGAGATAGTTATGAAAATTGTTTGAGAGAAAATGATGTTATTTCAACGCTGGAATAGAGAACCAGAATAAGAAAAGCTTTAGCTAAGACTAAATATTCCAAGTTAATTTTGAGGACTGACCAACCAACTGGTTATTGGGTTGAATAATTTATTTTATAATTTTTTGCAAAAGCCACATGTTATGCGCATGTATTTTACATTAACGGCTGTACAAATTCTTTTTACGCAGCTGTGCACAGCCGTTAATGTGTCACCTGGTTTCAATTAGGCAATCTGCCCTTGCGCTCATCCCACAATCCGTTTAACTTTTCAATGGGCTGGCTCGTTCCATAGACATCACCAGAACTCTATTTGACATATCTCTACCGAAACGAAACGCAGAGATACACCTAAAGTTTGGCAAGGTCTGTTACCAGCAAACACATATCAGGGAAGAATTCTTTAGCAGCTGCACCCCAATATTAGTTTGCTAGTAACGGAACTACACAGATACCATCTACTAGGCGCCACAATTGTGCGACTACAACAAGTTAGCAAATAACTGTCATTTTCACCAGGTAACCAAAACTTACCAACATATAACCGATAAATAATATAACTCGATTTTCTATATATACTATATCACCGACCGCTTGACTTTAAAAAGGGGTTTTAAATATGCATAAATTTAAATTATCATAGTTAGTAATTCTAATTAGCATTGTGCTGCAATACAATCTGATAAATTAGTTGTGTTGGTATTAATAGCGTTGACATTTGCTTTAATATTTTGTAAAAGTACTTTTAAATATTGATTAAAACAAAAATTGTCACAAAACGTAAACGGTTGTGTGATACGGTGTATAAATAGACATTTATAAACGGTCATGTGACATTGTAAAATAAAAAGAGTTATTTCCCTTGAAAAAGAGTTACTTCCCTTGAAAAAAAAAGAGTTATTTCCCTTGAAAAAAAGAGTTATTTCCCTTGAAAAAAAGAGTTATTTCCCTTGAAAATTAAAATTACCTCCCCTGAAAGATCAGGGTTACCTCCCCTGAAAAAATAGTTACATCCCTCGAATGAAAAGAGTTACTTCTGGAAATATTGGGGAATATAGTAATGCTTATAGCATTGCTCATAGCAAAGTAGCAATGTTAATAGCAATGCTTGCAGCAAATTAACAATGCTAATAAAAAAATAGCAATATTAATAACAATGCTATTAACAATACTAACAATTACTACTTGCATGAATATCGCAGCTGGTTGTTTTATGTTTTATGTTTATTTCAAGATAAAAAATAAAATTATTAATATAAAAATGAATGCGGAAGAACTATTACAAGATATATCGGAAGGTTTCACAGAACGTGATGAATCAAAGCAACAAGAAACAAAAAAAGAAAGATTATCAGCCATAGTGGCTGGCGGTGGTAGTCGTCAATATTTGGGTAAGGACATACAACTCACGAATATAGATGGCATGTCACCAGATGAAATTAACAAACTTTACTGCAGATATGAAGCAAGGCTTGGGGAAAGCATGACTAAAACTTTAGGCAATTCTTTTATTAACTTGTATGTGATGGGAGTATCAAAATATTTTAATGTAACCAATCCACCAAAGCTGATAGAAGATTTGGAGGAAGACCCATTTATTAATCATGCTTTGACAAGTGCTTGTTGTGAGTTGTATTACAGGTATGGAATGTGCTTAGCACCATTTACAGCAATACTGACAACTGTTAGACATATTGATTTTAATAAAAATAAAAATATAGATAATATAAATGGAGAACCAAGAGAGTGAAGTTATACATGTTGTTACACAACCTGTTGACCAACAAAAAGTAAAAAATCCAAAAAGAATAGAAGCTGGAAAAAAAGGAGCAGCGGCAAGAAAGGCAAAGCGTTTTCTTCAGGATGCAAATTAAGATCCTGCAATGCAAGATGAAATAACAAAAATAACAATAGGTGAAGAAGAACCAGAAAAAATCAAAATAAACGTATACAAAAATTATATTCCACCGTGTCTGGTTTTATTAGGCATTGCTGGGTTGGGTTTGTATATTTATAACAAGAAATCTGCTACGCAACCTGTAGCTGTGCAACCTGTTCATGTTGCACCAAAAGACCCGTTTGATTTTTAATAATTTATTTTAAAAAAATAATCATATAAAAAAAATGGCAGCAAGTATTGACGGAAAACAAATTGTAAATATGATGTATCACGTTGGAGTGGAAACACTTCTAACTGTTGGATATTCTGAGATTGGCAGAAAACTACTAAAAAGACCAGCCCCTAAAGTGGATTTTAATATGGCAGATATTGGGATGCTGTCTATGGATATAATGTTAGCAATGGCTACAAAGGATATGTTGATTAAGCAAGGTATTATTCCTGCGGATATTATGAAATAATTTAAAAAAAATATATATAAAAAAACTGGCAAGTGCAGTAGCAATGATGATAGGTGGAGCATTAACAAACGCATTGGCGTTTAGCGGTTCAAATTATTTCTTTTCAAAAATGGGAAGTCATGCAGATGAGGAAAGACAAAGACATGACAAAGCTGTAGAACAATTAAACGCAGCACACGTAGAGTGGAATAAAAAAAGAACAGAGAGATTAGATTTTATTAATAAGCAACTGCAAAAAGAGCATCATGCAGAGCAGACTTTTGTTGATGTAGACAAAGCTATGAAGCAGTATTATTACACAACTGGTAAACATTTGCTTTTGGAACCAGAGCCCAAGTTGAGTGATTTTTATACACCATCTCCGGATCAACAGAATAGAGAAATTACGTTTATTGTGGTGGGCATGGCTGCAACTGGATTTGTGGCGTATAAATTGAGTTCATAAAAAAAAAATAGTTTAAAACTATAATTACTTTAGATTTGGAATGACTAAGTATGTTTACTTTGAAAAAACTAAGTCATATGCATGATACCTATTTTTGTTGTTGTTTTTACATGGTTTCAATCCAAGTGGTCGAATATAATATGGTGGTTTAGCACTCTTCTCTAATTTATTTTTGAGATGATCAGGCGCCCATACTTCACCGTTGTCTAATAATGTTAATACCATGGATGGACCATATTCAGTTTCTACTATTTTCGTATCTGTAATAGTGTATATTTTATTTAGTTCCAAGTCTGTCCATTTCTTTGTGCTATTTTGATATTGCTCTTCGAGCAGTTCATCAAATTGTGCAGTTGTGATATCCATTTTTTCTTTATAGTTATATAAAGTTTAATCTTTAGTAGAAAAAAATGGAAAAGATTTATTACAGCCCAAAAGGATTTTGGAGAGGTTACACAACAGTTAAAAAATTAGCAAAAGAGGCTGGTGTTAGTGAAAAAAAGGCATTAGAATTTTTAAAGAAACAAGCTGTGTGGCAGATTTATTTACCTGCGCCAAAGAAAATAGTTAGACCCAGGTTTGATGTTTCTGCTAAAAATGGAGTGCATCAAGCTGATTTGTTATTTCTGCCGCATGATAATTTTTGCTTTGGTCGTGGACGCAAGACATATAAATATGCGTTGACTGTGGTTGATATTGCAAGTAGATACAAAGAAGCAGAGCCACTGACTTCCAAGGATAGTAAAGAAGTTGCTAAAGCATTTGAAAATATATACAGTCGACATCTGAAATATCCAAAATTATTACAAGTGGATCCAGGCAGAGAATTTATGGGTGCAGTATCACAGTTGATGTCAAAACACAAAGTAAATATCAGACGAGGCAGAACAGAAATACACAGAGACCAAGCTTTAGTGGAAAGAGTTAACAGAACATTAGCTGAAAGATTGTTTGGTTATCAGTATGCTAAGGAAATAGATTCGCAAAAACGTAATAGAGAATGGGTAAAGAGATTACCAGAAGTTGTTAAAGCCATAAATGCGGAGACAAAAAAGCCCTCTCCTGTTGAAACAAAAATATTAAAAGATGATCCTATCTGTATGAATGCAAGTGTGAGATATTTATATCAACCCGGGAAACAAGAAGGTGGAAGACGCAGAGCAACTGATTCAATGTGGAGTGTAGATATTCACAAGATTAAAAGTTATATGGTGACGCAAGGTATAAGAGTTTATTATTTGAAAGCACCAGCGCCGCAGAGAGGATTTGTCAAAGAAGAATTACTTATTGTTCCTGCTGATACTCAAATTCATAAGTTTTTATAGAAGCCATGTGCATCAGTTGTGATTCCATCTTCTCGGATGTATCTGTTTGAATAAAATGGTGACAGTGTTACTTTGTTTACTTTTATGCCATATATTTCATGCTTTATTGAGCGTATCATATTTATTTCATGGGTGTATTTTTTCTTGTTAAATAGTGCATCCTTGTAGTTTTCAAAATTTATTTGTTTTTTGACTACATAAGTTTTTACACCCTTTGCTTTTTTAATGAGTTGTTCATCCGCTCTCAAAATAGAATATAGCTTGGGTCTTAATCCAACATACTCAGCTATAGCAACACCAGCACATTCGTCACAGCTCACCAAATACAAACAGCGCAAAACAGAAACGTCACTGCCATGTTTGTAAACATACTGCAGTCTCATTTCTAACCATGCAGAGTGTATGCAGATTGTACAACAAATCAGTTTTGTCAACACGCACTGGCACACAGTAAACTTGTTTTTAGTAGGTCACGCTATGCAATTACAAACAATAACAAACAATTCATCAACCCAACTGCAAATGACTGCTAGCCTATCTTCAACTTGACACGTCCGGCAAAAGTCACTGTACATTTGATGCAAACTAAAACACATGTTCTACTTACGATTAGTCGTATATATGCGAAAACCCAAAATGTCAACATCTCTTTTTGAACTTGTCATTCAAAATGGCCGCTCGCATCAGCAACAAAAAAATTAAAGAAGCTATGACGTCCTGCTCTTCCTGTAACACATTACTTTCATGAAACACCTCCCGATTTTTCGCGTTTTCGCCAGTGAGATATAAATCCCCTTTACGCACATTATAACAAACTCATACACTTACTAAAAACTTTCTTGGAATTTTATTAGAACAATAATAAATACTGATAAAGGTGATCCTTTGAGAGCAACAAACACAATTAAGAGAATAAAGCAGCAGACTCTGTTTTATTGAGTCTGTTCATGAGAAGTAATGAAAGAAGCAACACTTCTTACGCCCCCTAGCACCGGCTTAAGCGGTATTCTACTTCAAAACCACCTATATTGGGCTCGTTGGTCTCAGAGGACCAGTAAAAAGTAACACTACTGATTCGTAGCACGGGGAGACTTTTTAACATGTTTCATATTGATTCCAAAGCGTATACAGAAAATGGAATTCACAAATGACTATGTCAATACACGAGGGGTACAGCAAATTTACGCTTCACTGGTCACTATATACGCTATATGAAATTGGCAATTGGGTCAAACCTAATCACAGTAAAAGAGCGTTCTAATGGTTTCCATACACAGGAATAGTTAACTGAATTTACATATTCATGAATGATAACGCTCTGTGAAAATGAAGAAAATACCGGATGTGACATCACAAACATAAACCGGTTGACAATAGGGTTACCGCCTTTAAACGGTCAGTGGCAAAAAGGCCACTGGGGATTTAAACCAGGTTCTAGGGTGTATCAAACCTCATTCTTAACCTATTGTCATCCCAATAAAACGGGATAATGCAAACAAAGATATCCCCGCCAAGTTATATGCTCTGACAAACAAGGCAGCATTAATAGGAAACATAAATGCTCATGTATATATTAATATAAAAAAAGCCTAGGAAGCCACACAGTAAGTACTCAATGACTTGACATCGTTAAGGGTACGATGAGACAATATTTAAGACAAACTTCGCACGATACCGTCCAATGGGTAGGTAGGCGTCATCAAGCGGTCCCCAATATGTCCGGTCATCCCACAATCAAAGAGGAAAGCATAGTTGTGAGCTGTAAATGGGTCAATCACTAAACATGGTCTGCGTTGCAAAATGATATTTTAATATATTTTTAACAAGTTTAATATTCCATAGACCCCATCAGAAGTAGCTCGGGGAACATTGCCATCTAAGTAGGGATAATTAGCAATATCAAAAATTAAAATCATCTCTCTATTAATTGACGTTACTGATTTTCACCAGTTTCAATAGAGAGATGTAAATCCAGAATAGCAGCGACATTATCAGCAATGTTAGCTTTGATTCCATAAAACCGAGCCTGCTACTTTATTCTCTTAGTTTTGTTTGTTCCAAAGGATCACCTTTATCAGTATTTATTAACATTCACACTAGCGTTCGTTTAGTGCAATGTGAGGCTGTAAAATGTGAAATGGGTAAAAAGTGAAACTCGAATATAAATGCAAAATCTAATTTGATTTTACGTATTGCTAATTACGTGGGTAGAAGGGGCAGTTTAGACTCTATACTATTGTATCTATGTTGTGTATACAAAGTATATTTATGTTTTGTCTCGAAAAAATCACATTTTCCTATGCTTTGATATTTGTTCATAATTGTTCGTAAAGCTTTTTGACAACTTACGTTTATTTGTTGTTTTATATGTGTACATATGCTATTAAGAGAGCGGCAATGAAGATTAGCTATGTCAACTGAGTAACCCTGTATAAATTAAGCAATTACTTACATTACTGACTGTATTTCCTTACTGACTTTATTTACTTACTAACTTACTTATTTATTTACTTGCTTATTTATAACTTGTTAACTTTTTACTTACTTACTTACTTACTTACTTACTTACTTACTTACTTACTATTTTCTTACTTACTTACTTACTTACTTGCATTTTATCTACTGACCGTTTTAAGGCGGTACCCTTATTGTCAACCCTTTTATGTGTGTGGTGTCGCACACTTTGCTTATATGTTTCTTTGTGGTTGTTGTTTTTGGTTTATTGGAAGTGCATACCAAAAGGAGAATGTCTATCGCGTGTTGATATATTTCATCTTGGTATGTACCTTCTTTAGCCGTCATCTATTCATTACGATGCAGTCGTTACCGGACTAAAGTGGTATTGTGGAAGGACTAAAATGTGTGTTTTATTTCATAATTAACATTGTGTCAGTGAGATTTAAGTAGCAGTTGTGCCGGTGTTGATATCCGACAACTTTAGGAAGATATCATTTTAAACGTGTGGACGCATTTGACGTTTGATCCTCGCCATGGCCATGTTATTTATCCTTGAGCAAGATAATTAATCAACATTGCTTAGTACTGATTCTACCCAGGAAACCTGCACATAATCTTCGAAAGAGGTGTCGCAATATCAATAGATAGATAGTATAAAGTTAACAAGTAAAGCAGGTTTTTCATTAATTGTGGTTTGGTTTTATGTTTGTTCCAAAACAATAAAGAATTACCAGAAAAGTTTTGTATTTAGTACAGCTAAACTATTAACATTTTGTTGCTCATTTAAGTCCATTAAGTAAATTATATTGTTTTAGCTATAACCTAGATAATATAGAAATAGCTTTAATCAGGCCTCAACATATATACCTGAACTGCTCGTTCACGTAGCATGTCAGCAGTAAATCGGTTTTGAGATAAGAAAAGTAGTTTGCTCACAGGAAATTGAAAATATGACAGCTCTGTATTTCCCATTAAAGGTAAGCAAACCATGTTACCGAACTGGTCTATATCTCTTTTTATCAGGTTACGTGATAGAGTATTGTACAGTATGGAAAGGTATAAGTTGAATCATAGTTGAGACACGAACATGCTTACACCTTAGTTGATGAGGACTTTCCGGAGCTTCTTACCAACTAAAATATATTTATTCCGGAAGTGTTTTACATCTTTCCGCAATATTTTATAGCATGTTCACAAATAAGTAGTGTATTATTTACTGGTCCTTTGGGATCATCGATCCTACTCTTTGTGGTTTTAAAGTAAAATTACCACTTAAGACAGTTCTAAGGGCAGTGAAAGGTGTTGCAAAGTCTATTACTTCTCATGAACAGACTTTATAAAACCAAATCTGCTATATTTCTCACTTGTTTGCGTTTGTTACTTCCAAGGAAATCCCTTTTCAGAATATATTAAATCGTGAAAAGGCTGGAGACTCAACAGTTTTGATACATTTATATAAGTGCTGCATTACTTGAATTTGCGATGAACCATCTAATGTGGATTTTTGTGATTTTTATCAAATATAGTACATGGTATGGAATTTGTTCCGCCTAAAATGTCATATGTTAATCTCGGGTTTGCCTTTTGCTTTTACCTGTATGCCCAAATTGGTTGGACTAATATATTTAGTAATTGATATTTCTCATCAAGCGCACAATTTCCGAGTTTGGAATTATTTCCTCTTTTAACAGATTGCTTTGAATAATTAATTACTCAATATACCCATGCGGAAACAAGTAGTACACGATTTTCATAAACGGATAGTTCACAAAACGTGTGGCATTGTTAAAAAATAACTTTGTTTAATGAACAATGAATACTAATAAGACACTCGTTAATTATATACAAACGAGTCAAGTTAATATAGTGCAGCACCATGATATCTGTAACATTACCAAACCGTTTATGTTGGTACATTTATTATTACTTAATTAATTTAAATATTTAAAATGTTCTGCTAACACTGAATGACAGCGAAATATTATTTGCCTCATTTGTTTATTATTTATGGACAACAATTAAAATACAGACGATATGTGGCGGATTGTCGTAATAACTACTGATCAGGGAGATCCTTTGGAAGCAATAAACACAACCAAGAGTATAAAGTAGCAGATCTAGACTGGGTTTTATTGAATCTTTTCATGAGAGGTAATGTAAAAACAACACCTCTCACGCCCGGCTCAAGCATCGGCTCAAGCGGTATTCTACTTCAAATCCACCTAGATCCCGAAAGGACCAGTAAAAATAGAAATACTGATTCGTAGCACGGGAAGGAGACTTTTTCAGCCACCACACTGAAACAGGTTCTTTTCGGGAATTGAGACAACATTTATTTTCACGACTGCTTTTTAGCACAAGTGAAACCCTAAATCCGTGAAAACATTTAACATTTCTCTCTTCGCCACAATTAAAATAAATCATATATTCATGACATACCCACAATAGCAGAGTAGCAAGTTACATCATAAATTAGCAATAGTTTTTAAAACATTTTCTCAGAAAATAACAGTTTAACATTAGCTTGGAATAGGTCTAAACAAATGTACAGGATGAGTAATATTTTCAGAAAATCGGTCGAACATTTAAGAATTTTAGGCAATAGCCATGTCAGTTTGATGGGATACACTATTATCAAAACATACGTTTTCATCAATATATTATACAAGTCATATCAGTTGATTGGAAATAACTTTTAGTTTATTTGAATCGGTCTAGAATTTAAAATGCTATATTCATTTAAAAAAAGAGAGTAATTTCAACATGATGAATATTCAAGAATATTGCGACTGCCAAAAAGGTTAGAATAAATATATAGAGGATATTACATGAGTGCCTGTTTAAATATTGAATTTATATTAAACGACTTTGAAAATATTTGATGCGAGACAGTGCCGAGCATCATATCAATTTCTATCCAGCAAGTTTAATACATTCATTATTAAATAGGCACGAATGTTAGATTCTATTTATCACAAAACTCCACAAAAGTCTCATAAGGAATATTGCTTAATGTAGATGCCTATACATAACGTCGTCGTACGATGACGGCGTATGTTGACTCGGCCTTCTCCGACACAACGCCGATACAACCAGAGCAGAACGGAAAAGACCGAACGATAATGCGATAAATACTGAAAAATGGATCCATTGGAAGCAACAAACACATACAAGAGATAAAAGTAGCAGACTCGGTTGTATTGAGTCTTTTCATATGAGGGGTAATGTAAAGTACAATTCCTCTCACGCCTTCTAGCTCAGGCTTAAGCGATATTCTGTTTTAAAGCCACACACATTCGACCCTCATTTGCATGGTTATATCACTAGTGGATTATCGAAAATATTGAATGATGCTATTCCACACCCACACCGTAAGTTATGTGCTAAATGGTTATAGGGTTCGAATATCAAAACAATATACTAGTACTTTGAAAAAAATAATTGTTTTTTTATTCAATCATAAAATCCACGATTTTGCAGGTATGTATATAATACCTCTTTTGCGGAAATTTTCGATATTAGGTATCCATTCTGTTGTAAATTTAGTCAATATTTAGGTACCTGAAAGTATTCCTAAAGTATTCTGCAAATAGTTGATGCAATTATATCCTGTCAAAAGTATTTTAACCGAAAGAGGTGTGAATTTCAATCACAAACTACTTGTATGTTTATCTTTGCTATCTTTATGTCAATTAACACGAGTCTCATAATGTGCGGTAAAAAGACTGACGACCCTGATAATAATACTGATTTGAATGTCATAGCCAAGCATCTACTTGTCTACAAGTAAACACTATATATTCCATAAGTATTTCTGAAGCAGGATCCTCAATCATTGCTTAATATGTATACAGGATTATCTGGTTTTAAGAAGCAAACACGACAAGAGATTGTTATTTGTACACAGATGTGTATGCCTAATCCGGGATATGGCACAAATATGAAGATATACAAAAACAATTTTTAATGGAGTTATTTGGTTTCCCATGGACGTCAATAAAACGTGTTTACCACATCAGTAAGTGAATTTATGTTTTAAGCCAATGAATAACAAATGCCAACTCCAAATGAAGACGAGTGGTTTTTCACAAAGCTCACTTAAATTATAAATTATTTCCGTAACGTGTGTAACTCTTGCACTCGCACTACATTACTAGAACAGTATTGACACATTAACGATTCCCTTGCTATCTTTAGAAAGTACACTCCTCACAAAAGGCTATGTACCACTATAAGATTGAAATAGCTATGTTATCATTGTTAGTATGTATCTTTAATTAATGGATATTTCATAACATATATTACAATACACTATTATTCTTTTAATGAATATATCAGGTTGTATACAAACTATTACGGTTTCGGTCAGCTTTAAAGAACGATGACTTTTATTTCTTAACTAGTGAATTACAAAACTAATGAAACAAGTGTGTTTTTTTAAAAATTTAAAACACCTCTTGGTTTAATTTTCTATCACATACTTTATAGTTGGCAAAGGAAACTAACAAACAGAGTTTGGTGTTACTATTAAGTTCTTAAATGCATCTTCGACCAGATATTTTTCTCTGTGATTTGCAATAAAAGCGGAGGGTGTAATATTTAAATATGAATCTCTTTTGCCCAATTGCCGGGATTATATATTATATTCTAACACGACCTCCGCAGTCTTTCATATACACAAAGAAGAGAGACAGGTGTATGTTATTCTACGATAAAATACAGCTGTTCCATTAATTTCTCGCGTATATTTCATCCGTTGGAAGCGCCATAATACATGACGTCACTTGGTAAATATACGTCACGAAGACAAACTCAACAGTAATTTTAATGAAATGTTAATTACAACAAACTTGCCATGTTCCCAAACCGTGCACACCCCCAATATAAACCCATCATATGCATCAGTACATATAACATCAATAAGCATCTTGAACAAGCTGATAACGTGTGACGTCATACAGCGCAAGCTATATGACGTAGGAAATACTTAATTGTTTGTCACGTGACTAATAGTGTATTGAACGCAGAACTTTGCATACGGGTGCGCCCAATGGAACAGCCTGTAAACATAGCAGCGTGATTACCTTGTCCTCCGAGATAATATATTGTGCCCCAACAATAGCGTAAAGGGGTTATTGTTGTGTTAGAATCAAAATTATAAATACGTACCTGTATTTTATCGGTGAATAAAATAAAGCTAGTCGTTCGGATGCGAGTAATTAAATCACTCGTGCTAACGTACTCTGATTTAATTACAAATCATCCGAACTCCTAACTGTACTTTATTCACCGATAAAACACAGGTACCTATTTATTATTTCTTAATTAAAGTATATTAGTACTCAATACAACCGAGTCGTCTACTTTCTTCTCTTGTTTGTGTTGCTTTTGAAAGACTCATTTACTATATTTATCGACATTCGCACTAGCGTTTGTTTATTGTTTATAAACAGCAAATTCAATATAACTGAGATGTTACTTATTTTTCTTGTTTGTAATCTTTGCTTCCAATGTATCACATTTCCTGTATTTTCTGACATATATACTAGCATCCACTTAGATATATATGTGTGCAAAGAGTATCCCAGGGCTATGAATCGGTAGTGTTATTGCTAATTGACTTTTATTACAATCGATGACAATTACTATAATGGATTTAAAGTAGAATACTACTTATAAGGGTGCTAGGGGGCATAAGAGATTTTTTATTTTATAGTATCTTCATCAACAGACTCAAGTAGATATGAACTATATACTTTACAACATAAAATTATACGTGTGTATAACGCTTTTTCATTTTTGGCATTGATGTTTTGTTTAATGTAAAGAAATATAAAAAAGATCGGACAGGGAAAGTAGCGTTCAAGGAGGTCGGTCAACCACAAAACACAGAAACAAACACGCAAACAAACAAAAAGATGGAAAAAATAATAATACATACAAACGACATAACAAACACAAAAGGGTTGACAAAAGGGCTACCGCCTTGGAACGGGTAGACCACTGGGCGTTTAAACAGGTTCTAGGGTACGCCAAACCTCACACTTACCCTACTGTCATCCCATTAAAACAGGACAGAATAAATAAATCCCCGCCATGATCTAATCTCTAACCAACAAGGCAAGATCAATAGGCAATATAAGTAAAACACAAATATGCTCGTGTAAATGTAATATAAAAAACAATAGCCTAGAAAGAAAGCCACAATGAAGGTACTCAGTGACTTGGCAGAAGCCAGAGCAACAAGAGAATAAACCATTAAGGGCACGACAAGAAAGATCATAGACAAACATCAAACGCCACCGTCCCAATGGGCTTTAGGTAGGCGTCATCATAGAGTCCACAGCCTGTACGGTCATCGTACAATTAAAGAGGAAAGCATAGTGGCGAACTGTAAAAGGGTCAACCACCAAGCATGCAGTACGTTGCAAAATGATAGGGTCATAACATCTTTTGATAAACTTTTCAACAGGTTTAACAAAGATAATATGAAAGTGATCATGACCAAGAATCTTACGAAGTTTATAAATCACATCACCATAGACGTCAGGTTTGGATATTCCTTGTCGCAGAAGACTCCTTAAATTACTATCTATATTTGGAAAGAAGATCAGGGTTACGATAATAATATTTGGAAAATATTTTACGAAGTTTATGGTAACGGTAACCCTGACTGAGTAGCTTTTTAGTTATACAAAGATTACGAATATTAAGGTCCTCATCAAGAATTAGTAAACTCTGTATGACCGGTAATCTGCAATACCATGTACTAAGTTATTCTCCAAATTGGGTTTAATTATTGTTTTCTGTAAAGAAGCACCAAAACTTTTACAAAGTTCCAAATGTTTAAATGATTCCATTGTTCCGAAGTCCGAGTCTAAGAAGTCCAACAAATTAAACCAATATCTCTAAAAATGTACGGAACATTATACCATTTTTGTAGTAGTTCAAAATAATAAAATATATATAGACAGACTGTGCTTCAGCATGTTATTATTGTTGAAAACAAACACGTACATGTATCAAGAAAGCCAACAGGTATACTCAACCAATTCAATGATTTCCTATGATCCTCAACGATTGAACGACATTTACTGGAATCAATGAAGAAAGCTATACACATCAGCAAAATAAAACTGCAACATGTAGCTCACCAGTTGCTCTCAACAGCGATATTTTATTAATTGTGAGAGAAAAGTAGTTTTTACTCTTAAAGATGAAGCACAACTGGGATCTGAAGAGATGAAGGGGAATCAGAAAATATCATCAGATTGTATAATATAGTTTAAGGCAAGTTCAGCTGCCTTAAGTTCTGCTTAAAAGTTAGAGGCATTGTCAGACAGGCCATTTATATGGGATAATTATGGGATAATTATAGAGCTGATAGTGCTGCTAGGGCTGCATTATTTTATATACCTCATATACAAAATTACTGATTTTAAATGTTACATTATCACATATATTCGTAACTCTTGTCAGGCCGCTTGGAATTTGTCCGTCAATATTACACTGCAATCAGTTAAACCTTATTCGGTGAGTTGCGTCCTTCGAGTAGGGTCTAACAACATTCAATGCAATTCGAGTAGTGTCATTCGGCGAGAGGTCGTTGTGTTGTAGCCCGATGGAGTATAGAGCATACACGTTATATTCTTTCGTATTTATTATAGGGTGAACTATTACCAGAATGTATTTTTTTGGCACATTTTAACGTTCAAACATATTGTAGTAGTCTTTGATCATATGCGATAAAAAAAACACTGCCAAGTTAATAGTATGAAATAGTTTTTTGATATACTTGATTTCATTTTCGCTTTAGTTTTCTTGAAAGAAATAATACAATACGTGTATACTTGCAGTTACTTGTTTACACACCAGGTTCCTGAAGAACTTTATATAAATAGTATGTTTTACCATTTCATGTACTAAATAGTTTTACCTGCACTTGTGTTCCGCACTCTTTAATAATTTACTATGTCATTGTTCATGTGTCTCAGTGTTCGGGCACACAATGATCTATTTGTGTCGACGTGTCGTAACATGCTTTTTATTCATTCTACACTAATACGATCCCCAAAAAAAGAGAGTAAAATCATGAAGAGATGATACTATTAAAGTCTCAAATATAGATGAAACTGCTATGAATGTAGATCCTGTAGAACTGTGTATGTGGCCTTCTTATAAGAAATGATTAAATGTTGAAACGGTTATTCAGAACTGATCAAAGCACTAATTACAGTCAGCTTAGGTGTTTCACTCTGAAACTACACAAGGAATAACTAGTGTAGAGAAAAACTTCTGCACATGCTTGTTTTTATTATGCATTCATATATAGAGTGATATAACAGAGATAAGTTCAAAAATATATTTTACAACTCAAATCTAACTGTATGTTTTAAACTCTTTTTTTCCACAACTACTCTCGGTAAAAAAAAAAACATACTTGTTGGAAACATTATGCTGAACTAGTGTTTGCTTCCAATGGATCCCCTTTTTATATTGTTAAAAAACGATTCAGAACCAACGGTCTGAACCATTGACAACACCTTTATAGAACAAAATCCTAAGATGTTGAACAACATCTACCAACGATCCTAGCGCTTAACAATGCAACCAACGACATAATGGTAGGACAACCTCTACGAAAAAAACTTAGAGTTGGACAATCCAACCAGTGACTTTAAATATCTACTTACTTCTCATACGTTTAACTTTAATTGTTTGCTCTTAGTTGCTCTTTAAGTAAGAGAAACGTGTTAAAGACCTTGTTAAAAACTTAAATTTAAGTAAAACGTGGAAAAACATAACATTTCTCAGTCATTCATCATGTTCATGTCGGTGAAACACATTTAAGCTAAGATTTACTTAGTGGCATCGTTAACTAAGTGTGTAAGTATTTAAGATAAACGTCAGCATTTGTGAAACCGGCACCGATTGTTGCACAGTTTAGCAAATGCCCTAAATGTAGGACAATGTGCTGATACATTGAATGATGAGTTTGACTGCACATAAAATATGTAGC